>JANHAO010024120.1:0-11705 GCA_026873985.1 Saraca asoca
TATAAAAACAAGAGAAAACATCATTTTACTGTTTCCTGAAAACTGTTTTTTAGTTTCTGTTTTTGAAAACAGTTTTTGAAAAACATTTTTTAAAAACAAGCTGCCAAATAGATTTTTTTGTTTTCAGAAAACAGAAAAACAAGAAAACTGTTTTTAAAAACAAAAGAACAGTCTGCCAAGCAGGGCCATAACGTCAAGGTTCTCTGTTATATTTAAAAAATGAATAAAAGTTAATGCCTGCCAAATGGTTGATAAAAAAAGAAGTGAAAAATGAATCAAAATATCAAATATACTAGACCCAAAAATCTTTCTTTGATATGAACTTTATCCAATTCAAAATCTTTCAACTATGAAATCAAAAGTGAATAGAAAAAATCATACTTCCATACAGTATCTTAATTGAATTCCATGTAATAATAAAGAACGTCAGTTTATTTGTACCTCTACACATATTAAAATCCTAGCAACATTTTATTCTATAGATATAGATTTTTCTTTTATATTTGGACATCACAAACACAATGCCTTCCCCCCAAGTATAGTCATCTCGAGGAACTTGCAATTAGCTAAACAAAAATTTACTAATGAATATATATATTTTAAAAGGGTAAACCATAAACGTGAACACAACAATTTACCTATATACATATTGTCAAATAAGAGAAGTTTATTGCAATCATCTGCACTACCAGTAAATGAATGGGCGACTGCAGCAGTGAACCTGTTGTATAAGACTATAAGTAGAGAGGACATAAACTTCATTTGAGTTCCAAGAGTAATGATTCAAGACCTCTAAAAGTCAACCAGATGCTTACAAATAAATAGAATGACAAAATAAACAAGAGATATACTAATCCAGCATGATTTCATTATTTAAAATTTCAACTAGTGAGAACCAGCAAGCTTACCTGTCCTTATTTCTCTCAACTATTTCACAAAAATCTGCAGCAGCTGCCCGCATGTGCAAAAACATGGGCAGTTTTGTGATATATGCTAATTCAAATTGCTTTTGGAAATACCTTCCTTTCACAACAACACAGATGATTCATAGATGAAATTAACACATCAAAGGAAATAATAAAAAGAACAAGAACCATGCCAAAGTGACATGTTACTAAACACTCTTCAGCAGCCAACATACTTCTTTTGGATCTCTGCTGGGCAAAAATGAAGCCTGTCATAGTCCAATCCACATTCTCCAACTGCAACGACCTTGTACACAAAGAAGATGGAAGACAATAACTATTACTTTAAAAGACAATAAATCACGACTCTATGCACTAGTGCATATATTACAATAGCATTCCAGCAAGACCTTAAGATTTGGTACAATTGTGTTGTTAAAGAGTGTGTGTTTGAAAAGCAAGAGAGAAGATATACAAACAACTACAATAACACAAATATTAACTAAATATATAATTTCAGATTAAAATCTGTGTAGGCTTGGCATATCTAGTTCAAATTTTACTTACTGCTAGACTACAAGCATACCTTTCCTTTCTGAATCCCCTCTTTGGCCAATGACAAAAGAGCCTGAAAATGCTTTTCTGGATCTCCACTCTCCTCAAATTCCTGAGCCAATACACTAAAGTCATAGTCACAAACACATCCACAACACCCTTTCAAAGAAGAAATTTTGGAGGAATGCAACCTTGCATCGTGTTGGATGCACACCAACTGTGCAGAAAAGCCGTCCTATGATAAAATAATAAATCATCAAATGACAGAAAAGCCACATTTTGCAATGGAAAGTCTATAACCACGCCAAAGCAATGGGAACATAAACAAACCATCTGTTTCTGCAATTGCAAGAGCTTCCCTTGATTCCTTAAGGGACCCACCAGTTACCTGCAACATAAAATGAAGTCTTAGACACAAATCACCCACACATTGAAACATAACTTAGACTTCATGGAATCAAATTAATCTCTATCAATCAAATTGTAAGTGCATAAAGAAGCCATTTATGTCTATCGTCCAGTGGGGTTTCATAAACTCATCATATCTAGGCTGTTATTTGACTTAACTATTCCCAATCCAAGCATAAAGAATCCTTAAAACTAAGAACGTAACGACACAAAAAAAATCACAACCAAACATATAAAGTCAATGAAGCATAGAGGACTTTACGATGATTCGGTCGACCCCAGTAGCCCAAGCTCTGCTCAGAACCGTAGCTACATCCGAGACGTGACACTGCTTGCCGTTGTAGATTCCCTTGAACATTCCATCTGTTTCAGGAGGTTGGTGTTTGAATTAGAGAAACAATATGGAGTTTGAATAATTGTCCAACAATTGTTTGATGAAATGTCTTACCAGTAAAGTTGACAGCAATATCTGCATTTGTTGTACGAGAGAGGATTTAAGTAGTTAGAAGCTTAATTGTGAATAGGAAAGTGTGAATTAACAAAGTCTAAATAGTCAGTCACTAACCTATCATTCGAATAGTTGCCATGGCTGAGCTTACTGACACCCTAATTGACACAGAATGTAATGTAGGAAGTACTTTGCTTTCCCCTGTAAACAGACACTTCGAAGAAGTCTATAGATGAGTGGAGACGGTAATTTGTGATTCTAAATCGAAACAATGTTAAAAATGAGTTATTCACCGCAAATAAATAAAACTGGGAGTGGATTATACCAGTGAATAATATTTTATAAAAATATTTTCTTCATTTATTTATATGTAGGTATAATACCCATCTTATATATAATTTTTTTTAATATTTGAAAGATATATTTTACAACAATTATAAAAAATTATTAACAAGATAGTAACTAATTCTAAATCAATATAAATTTTATAAGTATATCTATATAATAAATAGATTGTATCCAACATGAATTTTGTAAAAATTTTATTTCAAAATAAATTATAAATAATATAAGTATATTTTTTATATTTTTCCGTTAATTGATTCCCACCCAATCATATAGATAAATAATTGAAGCAATTCTAATCCAAAAAATTATAAAAGTTATTGAGCATACTTTTAGTATACTTTTAAATTTTGTTTCCTAGGCAGAAAATTTTGCATAAGCTTTGCATTTTTTTTAAATAGTTGCAATTTTATATGAATTTGTGTATAATACATAAGTTAAGTTTTCAACAATTTTTTTACACATGCTTTCATTTTGGAGGAGAAAAGTCACAAAAATATCATATTTTTGATAATAGAATAAAATATATTTTATACCCTCAAAGTTTTAATTAGTGATAAATTATCCCTTTAAACTTCAAAAACTTACAAATTACACATTAAACTTAAAAAAATAATAATTTACCCTCCTAAAATTTGAAAAAAAAAAGAATGAAGAGGTTAAATTTCTATTAATTTCAACTCTAAACTAGTAAATACTTTGCATACACTTTGTTGTCAAATTTGTTCCTTCATATATAAGGCACAAACATCAAATTAAATGTCATATTTTATTATCATATATGAGTTTTATGTTTTAAATTTAGAGAATGTTAAAATCGATAATGTTTATTATGGACCTTATGCATTATGAGAGAAGAAATATGATGTCAATAATATATATATAATATATTTATTAATTTAGAATTAAATTTAATAGCCAATTAAGATGTTCATAGTTTTTTTATAAGCTTTAAGTAGGTAATTTGTTAAAAATTTAATGTTGTAATTTGTAAATTTTTAAAATTTAAAGGAATAATATATTATTCAACAAAACTTCAAAGTGTATGAGTAAAAATATAGTTTTGACTGATATAACTTATTTATTAAAATAAATTACTCAAGTTTTGTCAATTCATTAAATAAATAAAATATTGTGAATATCCATGACTATATTAGAATTATTGCAAAATGTTTATAACTATTTTAAATTAAAAAAATTAATTTTACACTATCAATTATTCATATGTCATCACATTATTTTAAAAATTATTAAAAATATCTTAAAAATACAATAATAGTCATTTAATGTACGATTTTATTATAAAATATAAATATCATCTATTTATTAATTTATATAAACTATACTAAAGAAGTAAAAAAATTTAGATGTAATTTATGCTTGTAATGATTATAAAATAATATGAAAGTATACTAATTATTGTAAATATAAATATAAAAGAATAATAATAATATATTTATTATCTCTTGAAGTACTTAAATTATCAAAGAAAGTATAATTTAATAAAAGAGAAAAATATTTTAATATTAAATAGTAAAATTTTAATAAAAAAAATTAAAATTTAAATTGAAAAACTTATATTAGACATAAAGATAATGGTTAAAATTTAATTTTTAAATACTATTTGAGATTTATTTTTTTTATTTCTACCATTTAATTTCAAAAATTTCTAGGCAATAAATATAAAGATAAATAAACAATAAAATCTTAATAAAAATTTAAAATTTAAATTGAAAACTTATGATAAATATAATGGTAATGTTATCGGTAGAATCTGACATTATAGAGTAGGTTGGCAAAAGTCTAAAAGAAGCCAAGTCTGGCAGAAGAAACGAACACGACATACCACGAGGTCACTACACAAGAAACCCCAGCTCGTCAAATATCTGAGCTCGCTGGCTGAACGAGCTCGAGATTGTGAACTAGTTACAGCCCCAGCGTACGAGCTCAAGCTCGCTAGGATGCAGCTTACCCAGCTAGAAGTTCATCGACGTCGAGCATAAGGGTAACAAATAACTTGCATCGTCAATATGCAAAATATGGCCCCCGAGCCCCCACATGCAGAAACCAGTTTACAGTGCTCTAGGCAATCTTGTACATTTAATGTTTGATATAACAGATGTACAGTTTATTTAATTTTATTTGTACCCCTCCACACTTCTATAAATGGAAGGCTGGAACCATTGTAAAGGTAAGGTGTAAGAAAATATTAGCAGAAACTCTGCTAAGCTAGAGAGGTCAGAAATCATAGTTAAAGCTCTGTAAAAGCCCCTTCAGATTAATAAAACATCTTCGTGGGTGTACGATCCGGTGCCACCCAAATTTAGCTGAACCACATTAAACCTTTGTGTTTCAACTTTTCTCCTTCTTCCTCCCGCTGTCTCTTGTCACTCACCACCCCAACTGCCGGAAAATAACTTGGGTCCCGAGAGAACCCCTTTTGTTAGTTAAATTTAGGCAAAATCAAAATTCACCATCAATATTTTGGCATGCCCAGTAAGACTCGTCTGTCTTCTAGTTGTTTTTGTTTCCCTGGTCCATCATAATGGCCAGAGGAAAAGCTGTCAGGAAGTCTGGTGCCCTCGATAATTGACTGGAAAGTCATACTACAAGTTCCTCTACCACTAGAACTATTAACGGTTTGGTCTTCCCAATTCATCACCAACCCGCTGTCACTGTCCTTGAGACTAATGAAGCGCAGACATGGCGTCAGTGCTGGAAAGCATTTGAGGGTTTGATGAGGAGGATGACTAAAGCATTCTAAATGCTAGCTCAAGCACAAACTCAAGGTGTGCAAAGGCAAGCTGAAGTTATCACACCCACAAACGTTTCCCAACAGTAACGAGCTGGAATTTCAAACAGAATTAGTCACAAGCACATTTCAGGTCTTTATCCACATGATGAAGAGGATGCGAGAAGCCTCCAAACTTCTAGTCAGAAATCTAAAGGATTGCCATTGTTGGTGAAAGAGTTGTTCCAAAGGTGAAACAACTAAAGGCATACCCCCGAGCTCGAGGTGACCAGAGTCATGCCAAGGAACAAACTCCCTTCTCTAAGAAGATCGAAATGGAACCCCTTCTCCATAAGCTCAAAATTCCTACTTTCCCATTATACAATGTAGATAGCGACCCGTGTAATCACTTGGACAAGTTTAACGATTAGATGGATCTTTGGACAAGTAATCCTCTGATCAAGTGTCGTGTCTTTCCTATCACACTGGGAGATACTCCCGAGATTGGTTCAAGAACCTCCTGGCCCACAGTATTAATAGCTGGGAGGAATGTTAGCAAATAGTTCTTAACTACTATAAGGTGCTAAAGAGGTAGCTCATGCCCCCTGTCACCTCGCCACAATCTTTCAGCACAAACATGAGTCTTTGAAAGACTACATTGCTTAGTTTAGGCGTGAGATCAACAATGTGGAGAGCCCATCCAACGAGAGCATTTTGACGACAATATCTACTAAGCTTCACAAAGATGGCAAGTTGTATAAAAGTATATACAAGTCCCCGATAGCAGGCCTGAGAGAGTTCTACAATCGGGCTACCAAACAAATCAAGTGGGAAGAGATTTTTAGTGTGAATAAGCCCGAATTGGGAAGCCCAGGCCAAAATAAGAGGAGAAATAGTTGTGAGGACTCAAAGAGTGGGTCTAAGCCACCGTTGGCGAAAAGGGCCAAGGTTGAATGACCTCAACAATTGACTCACCATAAGCACTACAACATCTTATCAAATACTCCTGATAGGATTTATGCAATAGAAAGGAGTAGAAAGGACTTCAGGACTCCCGCTCCTTTGTAGACTCCTCGTACAGGCAGAAATACAAACAAATTCTGTATATACCATAAGGAAGTAGGGCATAACACTTTAGATTGTTAAGCTCTCAAGGATGCTATTGAGGATCTGATTAAAAGAGGGCACTTAAAGGAGTACGTATTGTAGCCTACAACGCAATAGCCTCTCCAGCCTCAGCGGGGCCCCAAGCACGAGCCGTTAGCTGTGGTGAGAACTATATATTAATTCTGCAATGTGGTATGTAAAAGCAGTCTAAGTCCTGTGTTTGCTAGATTGGTGTAAATTTTTCAAAAAATGTCAACTTATTATCTAGCCCTTGAAAAGCGAGTTTGCCATCCCTTCAAGAAAAATGTATCCTTAAAAAACCAAATTTCAATTTACGACTAAACATCACACTAATGCTACTTATTTTCTAGTATCGTGTTAGTGTGACTAATTAGGCATCGCATTAGCGTAACCTATCCCCCAGTGTCTCATTAATACGATGGCTTCTTGAAGCTCGTGCATGTGAGCCACTATCTTAGCCACTGCATGCATGTAGCAACCTTACCATATATGTAAGCAACTTTCTTAGCCATCTTATGTGTGCAACTTGAAGTTTGTGCATTCAAGCCACTTTCTTAGCCACCGCATGCATGCAGCAATCTTATCATACATGCGAGCAACTTTCTTAGCCACCGTTTATGTGCAACTTAAGGCTTCTGCATACGAGCTACTTTCTTAGCCATCGTATGCATACGACCTAAAATTTCACAGTTCTCACGTGGTCAAAATTTTGTAACTCCCATGAGAACTAAATCTCACAGCTCTTATATGACCAGATGCCTTAGTGCCATGTGACTTACTCATATATCACTCACATTCAATATACTTAGCCTAAGCTTATTTCTCGATTAAGAAGCATTCCCGATTGGGTATTTAGTTATTTTTATGCGCAGAATTAATATTTATCATTTGAGAGTTGCAGGATGAGCAGTCAAATACTTAAAGAAAAAAGAAGGAAATTTTATTCATTAAAAAGCCTTAGTAAGGTACATTTACATCAGAAAGAGTCAAAATACAAGTCAAAGAAAGCTATAGCTAGTTTCTTCTGGAAGAAAGATTGTCGTGTGAGGAGAAAGCTCCCACTAATCAGAGGGCTAACCACTAAGAGACAAATCCCTATTGATTGGAAACTCATGAGCTCGCTTAAGTCTCCAACTTTCTTCTTCTAACTTTTTCACAACAGCAAGCTCCTCCTCAGTTTCGCTCCTAAAACTGGGAAGTCTAGAAAAGCCCACCGAAATGGCTAAAAAGGAGAAACCTTACAACCGTGAGGACATAATCTAAGATCTGTATGAGATATCTCCACATTACTGGAGAAGTATTATCTTCGAAGCTTCTTATGTAGTAGACCATACATGCCTTATCTCGGAAGGCAGAATGTCAGGAAATCAGAAGGCTTATCTAAAACTTCTATTCGGTCACTCTTTGAAGGAAGAAGAGGACTCCTCATGCTTTAAATAAACTCAGCCTAATCTTACCGAAGAGTCTGGAAGGAATTCCCAACCATTCTCATTTAATGATTCAAAAGAAAATGAAGCTATCACACCAATGGCCGTAAAATGCGTATTGTCTGGGAAAATAAAATGGCAAGCTAACCCAAAACACTTTGACTGCACAGTCACCCATGAGTGAGATTAAAGATATCTTCCCATTTTTAAGCAAGAATAGGCTGAATAAGGGTCTAATAGCAAAAGCTTATCCATGCGGCCTTCTAAGTTCCATAAGGCCCCAGTTTGCTGAAGTCATGCCTCGCAAAGGGAAACAAATACATGAGACAGAGACCACAGTTACATGATATCATAGTAGAATGAGCTTTTGCCAGTAGAAGTCTAACTCCTAGTCCGCAAAACAAACTGAGAGTTGGGGGACTAATATTATCAATAGAATCTGGCACTACAGAGTGGGCTGGCAAAAGCCTAGAAAGAGCCAAGTATGGCAGAAGAAATGAGCACAGCAGACCACAAGGTCGTTATGCAAGGAACCCTAGCTCATCAAAGATCTGAGCTTGCTGGTTGCACAAACTCAAGATCGTAACCAACAGCAGCCCCAGCGTACAAGCTCAAGCTCGCTAAGACGCAACTTACCTAACTAGAAGTTCGTCGAGGTTGAGCATAAGGCCAACAGATAACTTGCACCGCCAATCTGCAGAATGCAACCCCTAGGTTCCCACACATAAAAAGTAACATGCAGAAGTCAGGTTACAATGCTCTAGGCAGTCTTATATATTTAATATTTAATATAACAGATGTATAGTTTATTTAATTTCATTTGTACCTCTTCGTGCTTCTATAAATGGAGGGTTGGAACCATTGTAAAGGTAAGGTATAAGAAAATATTAGCAGAAACTCAGCTAAGTTACAAAGGTTGGAAACCATAGTTAAAGCACTGTAAAAATCCTTTTAGATTAATAAAACATCTCCGTGGACGTAGGGTCTAGTACTGCCCGAATTTATTCGAATCACGTTAAACCTTCATGTTTCAACCTTTCTCCTTCTTCCTCCCGTCGTCTCTCGTCACTCACCACTCCAACAATCGGGAAACAACTTGAGTCTCGAAAGAACCCCTTTCGTTGGCCAAATTTAGGCGAAACCGAAATCTATCGTCAACAGGTAAAAATTTAATTTTAAGAGATTAATTAGGATTTAATTTTCTTACTCTAAATTTTTCCTATCGATCATCAAAAAGTAAAAAATAGATAACTAAATAGTAAAATCTAAATAAAAAAAATAAAAACTTAAATTATTAAATTTAAGATAAAGATAATAGTAGTATCTTGATCCTAAATGTATTAATTAGGATTAGATATTTATCTTTAAATTTTAAAAAAAATTAAAGAATATAAAAATATAAATAAATAAAAATATCTAAATTTGTTATTATGTGATGTAACTAGAATAATATTGGGTATTACCAAGAGAAAACCCTTTCCAAAAGGCATCTTTATTAAATAATATAGATTAGTAAAAAGATTTAGTTACTCTTCTTTTTTTTTTATTTTAATTATGTGTTATCTTATAATTAATTAATACTATAAAAAATTTTACATTAATAATGAACATGGCTAAAAAAAGTAGGTAGGTTGACTTCAAAAACACTATCAAATAAACAATATGCTTAAATGCAATTTTGATTCATTAAAATATAAATTGAGGGGTTTTGGTTCTCATAATTTAAAATATTTAATTTTAATTTTTTTAATATTTTAGTCTATTTAATTTTGGTCTTTTCATTGGACTTGCATCTAATTACTATGACAAAAGTGTTATAAGTCATGTAAAGTGTTTTATCCAATATCATATGTCTTTGTACATTGATTTATGCTTGTGTATATGTGTGTGTGTGTGTGTGTGTATATATATATATATATAATGTTATGGGTGTTCTTTAGAACCAAGTGAATTGGGCTAGCAGAGGTCCAATAGGCTAGTCAATGGTTCCACAGGCCAGTCCAGTAGAAAAAGGCCTATGACCTTTAGAGCAAGGTCACAGATGCCAGACGGCAGCTCATTTCAATATGAGCCCAGGCCGCCAAGCGAAAGCAAAATGCCTAGTGAGCTCCCTTCTAGTCGTCATTACAGAAAGTCTAATCAACAGCCCGGATCAAACTTCCGACCGACAAATCAGTCCACAAAAAATTAGCAATGATTTGCCCTGCATTTATTATCTGACGCCAAGTATTTATTGCTCACTACGACAGTAATGATAGTTTTTACAGTTTGTCAAATTGCATTTGTAACCCTCTCTATACCTATAAATAGGGATGAGAGTCATTGTATCGGGATATAAAAAAAATACGTGCAAATACTCTGCAAAAATAGCCATAGACATATGTACTGTTGCTCTGCATCATTGTATAGTGAAACAATCGTTCAAAGCTAATACAATCACCGTGGACGTAGGGATTATCTTGATTTTAGCCGAATCACGATAAAACTCTCAATATTCTCTATGCTCTTCCTCTGAATCTCTTGTCATCTTCTTACATTCTTTACATTCTTAACAGCAATTTGATTCTCATAATTCTCAATTGACCGATTATCAAAATCGACTGTCAATAATTACGATTTTTCTCCTTCCCCAAATTCATTTCCATTTTCAAAAAACAATATTTTGTTAATAGTCAACATATATATATATATATAAATCAGAGTGTAGAAGGTGTGTTATCTTTGATAAAATTACTCCTTCTAATTTAAGCTTCTCTTGTTTTGTCGGAAGGCATCTTTCATACGAATAAACTCATTTACTTGTATTTGTAGTTATAAAATATTAAGATAATAAAAAATATTTTCTTTGTTCAATGTTGCATGTAGGGAGTGTAATGGAAAACAATATCTATTATTTTAGAAAGGAAGTTGTTTTTCTCAACTACCATGACACCATTAATCCTTTTATTAATCATAAGATACATAAATAATATGAAATTTATTTATTAAAAAAAATTTCTATAAAAAATATCTTTTGACAAAATAAATGGAGTCTTAAAATCCAAATTTCCATCAATAATTGAATAAGAGTTTAATAAAACAATCAAAATTAAATCAATTGAAATATTAAAGATTAATATTAAGTATTTTAACTAATGAGATGATACCTTATTGGTCATGAGTACTAATCAATGAACCCTAGGTGTTCCTTAGCCTTAAAATCTCCTCCCCATCATCCTTCACTCCTTTGTGTTCTCCCTTGATAATAGTAATAAATGATCTTCCCAAACTTGATTGATTCTATATCAAGAAAAATTTTAAGATAAAAGAAGATTTTTACATCATTAAAAAAATAGAAAAAATATTAAAAATAAAAATCATATAAATTTTTAAACATAAAATCTTTTAAATGTTTTTAAATTTATTTTTTTAATAGAATAAGAATCTTTATTTATTTATGAAATATATTAAAATGTGTCATATATCAAACATCATCTCCACTTTTTTAAGAGTGAAATTCCAATATACTCCAAGAACAAAACAAAAATGAAAGAGATAAAAATTAGAGAGTGCAAGTAGATGTTGTAAAAATTAATCTCGAATCAATATGCATGAAATTTAGAATACTGGAAAAAGATGATTATAGATCTGACCTATAGAAGCCATGATGATATACTTACAGCCTGCAAAACAGAATCAACTAGGATCTTCCTCTGCAGTTCCTTCTCACCTCAAGCAGTCTCATAATGGGGGCAAGCTACTCAGATAGACAATACTGT
>JANHAO010024121.1:0-11704 GCA_026873985.1 Saraca asoca
CTAAACTCAACTAGAAACATGACATTTTAGCCCTTAAAATGCTAAGTATGAGGGCAAATACATGTGTCAAATCTTGTGTTATCATTAGGAGCCACCTGCTACTCAAAATTGCCAAGATTGCTATGAGGAGAGATCACCTTTCACTCAGGAGATTGAGGCTGAATGCCTTCCTTGAAAGTTTAAACTCCTGAGTATCCCACTATATAATGGGGATACTGATTTGTACAACCATCTGGACACGTTCAATGTCCAGATGGACCTCCAAACCACCAATCTACTAGTAAATTGCCATGTCTTATCTGATACCCAGGGAAAGGTACCCCATACATGATTTAGGAGCCTCACCAATAGAAGCATTCACAATTGGGAAGAATGCCAAGAAAAATTTCTCAGCTAGTATTGGGCATTAAAAAGGCAACTCGCACCATCTTGCCACCTTGTGACTGTATTTCAATGAAAGGATGAGTCACTAAAAGACTACATTACTCAATTCAGACATGAGGTCAATAATGTTGAAAATCCTTTTGATGAAAGTGTTCTCATGGCCATTTAAGCCAGACTTAGAAAGGATGATAAGTTTTATGAAAGTATATAGACTTGGAGGAGTTTTATGAGTGAGCAGCAAAAGAATTTAGGTGAGAAGAAACCTTTAGCTCGAAGAAGCCTAACCAAAGGGAGGAATCAAGTGGCTTAGGCCAAAGCAAGAAAAGGGGAGATAGCGGGAACAATAAAAGTGACCAAGCAAGTAGATTTGATAGTCAAGCTGCAAAGAAAGCTAGGGGTGAGCGACCTCAATACCAAAGGCGCTACGACAACTACAATATCCTATCAGACGCCCTAGATCATATTTTTGCAATAGAGAAGGATAATGAGGACTTTAGAAGACCTAGACCCTTAAAAGCTCCTCTCCAAAGAAGAGATAGGAATAAATTTTGTGCCTACCATAATGAGGTTGGGCATAATACTTCAAATTGCTAGGTGCTTAAAGATGCCATTGAAGACCTCATTAGGAGAGGTTGCCTAAGGGATTATGTGGTTTGACCCTCTGGACAGTGAGCCCCATGGCCCTAACAACCAGCTCAACATCATTCAGCTCCCAAAAATGAAGCCACACCATCAGTAAGGACCATATTTACCATTCATGGTGGACCGCATGTTGTGGGAAATTCCAAAAGGTCCCATGAGTGGTACATATGGGAGGTGAGGCATGTATTGATCATGAAGAGTGATGAAGCTGGTGAGCCAGTGAAGAAAGCCAAAACAAGCACCGACTGCATCACTTTTACCGATGAAGACATGCAAAGAGTTCATTCTCTGCATAATGATGCCATAGTTATACGAGCCACAATTAGCAACATTGATGTGCAAAGAATCATGGTTGATATGGGCAACTTAGTTAATGTCATGTATCGGCAATGTTTTGACCAAATGGGCATAATCCCCAGTCAACTTAAATTGTCTCTAGAACCCCTCTTTGGTTTTATAGGGGATGCAGTGGTCCCAACCAAACAAATCAAGTTCCCTATAACCCTCGAAGATTTGGACTGCCAAGCCACTACCCTGGCCAATTTCCTAATTATAGTCTCTCCCTCAACATACACTGTGGTGTTAGGATAGCTAGTAATGAATGAACTGGACATGGTGATATCATCCAACTCTAGAACCCCTCTTTGGTTTTATAGGGGATGCAGTGGTCCCAACCAGACAAATCAAGCTCCCCATAACCCTCAGAGATTCAGACTGCTAAGCCACTACCCTGGCCAATTTCCTAATTATAGTCTCTCCCTCAGCATACACTGTGGTGTTAGGATAGCCAGTAATGAATGAATTAGACATGGTGATATCACCCAAAACACTCACCAAAAAATTCTCGACCCCAAATGGAGTTGGATGTGTACGGCGGGAGCAAGAAGTGGCTTGATAGTGCTACAGGGATGCGATCTAAATGGGAGTAAGCAAGAGGAAAATTGGCAGTCTCTGGGGGAGAACCACAACCCATGAGCTTAACTAGCATAACTAACGACCTAGATCCTTGCAAAGTGGATGTTGAAAGGGCAGCAGGTCTAACCGAAGAGCTCGAAGATGTTCGGGTAAGTGAGGCTGATGTTGCAAGATGCCTCAAATTGGGTAAAAGCCTATCTCTAAGTGTGAAGATGGAGCTAATGGAGTTCCTTAAGGTGAATATTGATGTCTTCGCTTGGAATCATGAAGACATGGTCTGGATTGATCCACAAGTCATGTCTCATAGGTTGAATATTGATCTGAACCATAAGCCAGTGCGCCAGAAGCATAGGCCAATGATCGTTGAATGATATGAAGCACTCAAGGAGGAAGTAGATAAGATGTTAGCAAACAAGTTCATTTAGAAAGCTCACTATCTTACCTGGGTGGCTAATCCCATCCTCATGAAAAAGAAGAACGAGAAGTAGAGAACTTGTATTGACTTCCCTAATCTTAATAAGGCTTGCCCTAAGGACAGCTTCCCCCTGCCAAGGATTGATTAGTTAGTAGATGTAATGGCAAGGCATAAACTTCTTACCTTCATGGATGCATACTCAGGATATAACCAAATTCCCTCAAGATGAAGAGCACACCTCATTTATTACCGACCATCGGTTATACTGTTATAAGATAATGCCCTTTGGACTAAAGAACGCAGGGGCAACTTACGAGCAATTGGTAAACATGATGTTTAAAGAGCAAATCAGAAAGATGATGGAGGTGTACGTGGATGATATAATGGTAAAGTCAGAACGAGTCACTGACCATGTCTATGATCTGGGAGAGATGTTTCAAATCCTCAGAAAATACCAAATAAAGCTAAATCCTCATAAATGCATGTTTGGGGTCACTTCTGGGAAATTTCTTGACTTCATGGTAAATAGTAGAGGGATTGAAGCCAATCTCGAGAAGATCTAAGCTCTACTCAATATAAGGTCCCCCATGGGGCCCAAAGATGTACAAAGCCTAAACAACCAAGTTACAGCTCTAAGTAGGTTCATCTCCAAGGCAATAGATAAATACGTCCCTTTCTTTGATGTCCTGAGGAAGGAAAAAAGATTTGAATGAATGAAACAATGCAAAATTGCCTTCTAGCAGCTTAAACAATATCTTGAGCGAGCACCCCTTTTGTTAAAACCGAAGAAGGGTGAAAAGTTGATCATCTATCTGGGAGTGTCCCAATGCGCCCTTAACACAACTTTGATGCGAGAAGAAGAGGGGGCTCAATTTCCCACTTTATTTTGTGAGTAAGAGATTATCAAACGTGGAGACAAGGTATTCTACGATGGACAAACTTGCTTACTACTTGGTAATTACCTTGAGAAATCTACAACCTTACTTCCAAGCACACAGCATAGAGGTGCTGACACAATTCCCATTAAGGCAAGTCCTACAGAAGACAAAAGTCTCAGGGTGCCTTCTCAAATGGGTGATCAAATTAGCCTAATTTGAGATTAAGTTTTAGCCTAGACCAACAATCAAAAGGCAGGCTTTGGTAGATTTCATAGCAGAATTCACCGGCCTTATACAAGAGAAGGTGGAGGCACCAGAACTTCCATATTGGGAATTATATGTCAATGGGTTGTCCAGCAAGCAAAAAGCCAGGGTAGGGGTGCTCTTTATCAGTCCAGAAGGGCACAAAATCCTATGTGCACTAAGGTTGAGCTATCAAGCCACAAAAAATGAAGCTAAATATGAAGCTTTGTTAGCTGAACTATGGCTAGCCAAAGAGGTACAAGTTGAGAAAATAAAGATTTTTAGCGATTCTCAACTCATGGTCTGTCATGTGCGAGGAGAATACCAAGCTCAAGGTTCGAAGATAGCCACCTACTTGTAGAGGGTTCGAAAGCCATTAAAGTCATTTTAGCACTATGAGATCGACAGAATACCATGAGCCCAGAGTGTACATGCCAATGCCTTGGCTCGCCTTGCTACAACCAAGGATGTTGACTTCCTGGGAGAAATCTCGGTAGAACTCCTCTTATTCCCAAGCATAGAGTAGGAAGAGGTAGTCATGACAATTGCCAAGACACCAAGCTCCTAGATGAATCCAATCCTGGACTATTTGTAAGAGTGGAAGCTACCAGATGATAAGCTCGAAGCTCAAAGGTTGCAAATTCAAGCAACCTAATACTACATCTATGATGACATATTGTACAAGAGAGGGTTCTCCATCCCACTTTTGAGATGCATTGATGGCTTCAACTATGATACCTTCCTTAAAGAAATTCACACCATCCATTGTGGAAACCATGCTGGAGGGATGTCTTTGGCTCAGAAGGCTCGCCAGTAGGGATTCTATTAGACAATAATGAAGTAGGATGCAATCGAACTTGTTAGAAGGTGCGATAAGTGCCAATGATTTGTGACGATCCTGTGAGCCCCACCAGCCTACTTACAGCAAATGGTCAGTCCATGGCCCTTCCTGATCTGGGGATGGACCTTATAGGACAACTTCCCAAAGCTCGTGGAAATTGTAAGCATGCATTAGTAGCTGTGGATTATTGGGTAGAGGCAAAAGAGCTCACAAAGATTTCATCAACAAAAATTATAAAATTTGTTTGGAATAATATCATCTACAGATTCGGAGTCCTCTAATAGATTATAATAGACAACAGGACACAATTCACCAGCGAGTAGTTCCTCGAGTTCTATGATAATCTTGGGATTACAAAGAGCTTCTCGATCATGGACCACCCACAAACCAATGGTCAAGTAGAAGCTATCAACAAGATAATAAAGTATATCTTGAAGACAAAGCTGGAGGCTAAAAAAGGAGCATGGCCAAAGGTACTTTGGGCATACAAAACTACAGTTTGTAGCACCATTAGAGAAACTCCCTTTACGATGATTTATTGTTCTGAAGCAATGGTCCCAGCATAACTAGAGGTGGCATCACATTGAAGAATCACCTTTGATCCAAAGGATAATAATCAACTACTTGCTGTGAATCTAGATCTTGTGGAACAAATGAGAGAAAGAGTGCACCTAAGGATCGCGACCTACCAGTAGCGAGTCACGAGATACTATAATCGAAGGGTTCGACCCCAGAATTATAAACCCAATGATCTCATTCTATGTTTTGTACTTCCTAGCACATGCAAAGCCAATGAGGGACCCCTAGGGCCAAACTAGGAAGGCCTATACCTCATCAAGAGAGTCATTGGTCACATAGCTTATCATATGGCTGACACAGACAGAATAAAATTTCCTCAAACCTAGAATGTCATGCACCTCCACCCTTATTACCAGTAGGAATCTAAACCTTGTAAATACCTAGAACTATGAAGATGCATAGGTGTTCTTCCAAAATTTTTATGTACATATCATATTATTTCCAAATCAAATTCAATAAAGTTCCATGAAAGATGCTAGCCAGATCACGGCTGTTATGTTGAAAAAAAAAAAGAAACTCAAAAATAGTCAAGTATGGGATTGTGAAAAGTAAATCAAACTATCAAAAGAATCCATACAACAAGTGGGTGCATGGACACAAGAAGAAAAAATCTAGCAAGTTGCATAAGCCAGGGCCTAAGGAGCAGGCTCTCCAAGAATTGGATCATCAGTGGTATGACCTTCACAAAGTGAAGAATCAATAGGGGTGGTAGCAGGAACACCAGTCACTTCTGCAAGCTAATAAATGCCCTCCATTTAGGAAGAACTCCTAGTAGGAAGGGTCCCAACAGTAGCCTCAATGTCTCCTTTGGAGGAACTAGCCCTGGTCACGCTCCTCTTCTTGAAGCACTCCACGACCGTGAGAGCCTCCTCACCAAAGAAAGAGAAGTCCAGCTTGAGATAATGCTTCCACAAAGTATAGAATAACATCGAGCTAATCTTGGACTCTACTTTCTCTGCCACCTCCACGACTAAGTGGGGAATCTCTTTCCTAACCTTGGCAGCCTCTTCCTTTGCCATTTCAAGCTCTTTCATAGTGGCTTCAACTCACCTTTTAGGTTGTTTAGCCTGTAGCTCTATTGAAATAACATGCTATTCTAAGATTTTAGCCTATTGAGCCAGCCAGTCAGCATGTTGAAGAGCCTCATCTAAGTCAATCTTCACTTTAGCCAAGTCATTGGTCATCAGGCCAAGGTTCACAGTAATAGTTTCGCAAAGTTCTAGCATTTTGGCAGTGATAGCAGTCAGATCCTCCTCTAGTCTTGTGTTTTCTTACCCTCAGCCTAGAACACCTCTTTCACCTTCGTCATCGTTAATACACTCTGAAAGGCCACATGATCGAATTAGATCATGAAGACAAAAGTAAAATAGGAGCATAGAGATATCACTTATCACTAAACCAAAGTGGATTTCGTGGTCAATCAGTCTCCAAACATAATGATCCTTAGACTCCAGCACCTCGATCCTCTTGTAAGGACCCAGAATCATGTTGATATTGTCCATTAGGGCCTTCACACATTCTTCCATTTTAGAACCTAACTTGGGGAATCGCTTCTCACCCTCGACCCTTAATGCAGCCCTTTTTCGAGTAGTCATTGTCCTCCCTTTGTCTACCTTTCATTTTTTGGCAGAGGACCTAGGAAGGGTAGTGACCCCAGCCGTAGCTACCACCTTAGGGTGAGAAGAAAGAGCTCGGTCTTGCAAGGAAGCTACTGTTAAAGCCAAAGGTTGGCTTTCAACTGCAGGAGCAATATCAACATCAGGGGTCAATAAAGTCTCCTCCTCGTTAGATGACAATGTCAAGAAGATAAGCTTCATCACTTCCTCATAATCACCAAAGTTTGTAGGATTAACTTTCTTCACCTGACGGATTCCTATCTCTCGAGTGAACTTGATGCCCAGGCCTACAGCAAGTTTGCAAGAATAGAGAAGGCTCTCATCGAAATGAAAATTATTTTGAAGATTGTCTAAGCAGCCAACTGGTCCTGAATTCCAAATTCTCAGCCCTAAGAGCTAGATTCTTACCAGTCCCTTCTGTAAAAAGAAATAAAAGTTAGCATCAAGGAAGCAAATAACAAACAAGTCAGTAAATTCATGTGTCCTTAGCCCACTCACTAGGGACGTGGATGAAATTGAAATTTTGGAGGTCACACAAGGAAGGGCATGAGATATAAAACCAGCGGGTCTTATAGTGACCCATGTTGGATCGCCCCCTAGCTTTCTCATATGGGAAAATCTTCTTATGCTTTGTCGACTGAGCTGAAAGCTAATATAGCCTGTCCATCATGCTCTCACATCTAAGGTTGTATAGATAGCATAGAACCTTAGCCGATGGTGGGGACAAACCTTTCCTCAAGTAAACTAATGCCAAGAATGCTAGCTGAGTGTAAGAGTTCGGGGTAAGTTGAAATGGATTAAGTTTCACTCTGTTTAGAAAGTTGACAATGAATGGATGTATGGGGAACCTAAACCCTGCAACAAGGTGTGGGAGACTGATGGCAACGAACCCCCATGGTGGATGAAAGGCATAATCATCTAAACAAGGCACCATAACAAGACATCTTTTATGAAATCGATACATCCAAACTACAGACTTAGGATCATGGCAGTAGATGGATGAAACATGCAAGCTGAATGCTTGGTGACTAGACAGTTGCTGATTTACAATAGCACCACGATCCTCAACAGAATCGGAACAAATCGCAAAGCCTCCAACAACCTCACCACTTCCTGAGGTTGTCTCATTAGGGATGGCACACCCGCTCCATGTTTTGAGATGTAGAGCTAGACTCATCACTTTGGACCCTAATTTAGTGATGATGAAATTCATAACCTACACTTATCTACACAATGGAAGAAGAAGTGGTCAGGTTGCTAAAGGCAGACCCTTCTCAAGAACTAATGGTTCTTTACACGATAGGCCATGTCTACCCTCAGTCACCATACCTAAGGACTCGAGTTTCAAACAAGCAAAAGGGGAGCTAAACAATCAAGCCACAACATTTAGAAAAATAAACATGAAATATAAAGAAACAGACAAAAAACCCTAAAATCCACCAACAGATCGACCAAATGTACCAAGCTAGCCAGGAAAGAAAGCATTGAAACCCAAAAATCATAAAATGCAGAAAGACTCACTGTAGTTGACCGAGGTGAAGTGCGTGTGAAGAAGCTTGTCAGGGAACAAAACTTGAACAATGGCCAGGGGACTAGAATATCTCACACGGTAATAGGCAATGGGGAACAATTGCAGGAAATGGCGGAAAGAACAAGTAAGAAGAACTAGGAAATTATTGTTTCAAATGACAAAATGAGAGGCAGAAGAAAGCCCCTTTTAGTATAAGAAACATACGGCACCATCATTAGATCTAGGAAGCATCCCGTTGCCCATGATCCAATGGTGTGGCAAAAGCTAACAGAAAGCCTATAGTAGCATGACATATGGACCTATCAAGGGCAAGCACAATCATGACAAACTAGGAGTGCAATCCTAGGAGTCACATACACGACTCATGAGGGGCATGCTAATCAGCTCGAAATGCCATAGGTCACAATGATAAACCAAAGCTCCCAGCTCACTCCACATCCAAGGAGTGTCTCAAACACCAAACTTTTGCATAGGTAGAACCAAAGCACCAACAGAACTAGCCTCACCCAATGATTGAGGTATGTCCGGTCGGGTTCAAGGAACAATACTAAAATCCTGATGATCGAGGTCCACCCAATTAGGATTAGTGATATTGAAATCTTGACTGCACCTGACAATTAAGGTCCACCCAGTCAAGTTTAAGGACCTCACCTGATGATTGAGGTATGCTCGGTTGAGTTTGAGGAACAATACTAAAATCCTAATGATCGAGGTCCGCCCGATCAAGATCAGGGATACTAAAATCCTAACCTCACTTAATGATCGGGGTCCACCCAGCCAGGTTCAAAGACCTCACCCGATGATTAAGGTATGCCCAGTCAGGTTCAAAGAACAATACTAAAATCCTAATGATCGAGGTCCGCCTGGTCAAGATCAGGGATATTAAGATCTCAACCTCACCTGACGATCAAGGTCTGTCCGGTCAGGTTTGAGGACCTCACCCGATGATCGAGGTATACCTAGTCATGTTCGAGGAACAATACTAAAATCCTAATGATCGAGGTCCATCCGATCAGGATCAAGGATGTTCAAATCATGACCTCACTTGATGATCAAGGTCTGTCCAATCAGGTTCAAAGACCTCACCCAACGATTGAAGTATACCCAGTTAGGTTTGAGGAACAATGCTAAAGTCCTGATGATCGAGGTATGCCCAGTCAGGCTTAAGAGACAATACGGAGATAACAAAAGCCCATGACCAACTAGAAGAGATGACAAGAGAAAGGCTTAACCATACTAAAAACACAAGAAAGGAACTAACTGCCAAAATTGTAACTCCTAGTCCGTGTAGCGAACTGAGAGTTAGGGGGCTTATGTTGTGGGTGTTCCCCAAGCAAAAAAAAACAAGCTCTCTATGGACTGAAACTAATGCAAAGCCTAAAAACACAAAGAGCCCAGATCAAGGTTGCTCAGCAAGAGTTGCAAACCACCAAAGTATGAGCAAAATGAGGACTAGATCTATCAAGGAACACCCCAACTTGCTCGAGCACAAGCACTAAGGACTACCTCTATGAAACTTGTTGAACGAGCTGAGTGAGTTCCATCGACACATCCTCGGGTGGCTAAGGTAGTAAGCCAAGAATATGTACAAAAGGTCCAGTTAATCATCAGAGATATGTGTCCCTCAACTGACACATTATCATTTAGAGCCAACACATCAACCCCCAAATATTCGATAGTGATTCACCCAGTATTTATTATCCAATGCCAAGCATTAAATGCCTAGAATGGCATATGTAATCATTCTACTGTCTATAAAATTACACTTGTAACCCTCCTTATATCTATAAATAATCAGGAAGAATCACTGCATGAGGCAAATGAGAGTTTACATGCAAACACTCTGCTAGAATAAAGTAAGTGAGAGAGCATTGTTGTAACCCTACAAAACCATATAGAATCACCATTCTTCAACTGATAATACAATTTAGCATGGACGTAGGGACCTAAACAGGCTTTAGCCAAACCATGATAAATCTCTGTGTCCATTACCTCTTCTCCTTCCTCTCTTCTTTTATCTTCCCTAATCAATACTACATCCTTTAACTAGCAGTTTGGGGTTCTTATGAATCGACTCTATTGACTAAAATATTGGATCCTCAAAACCAAATTTCACCATTAACATGAATCAATCCATGAATCGATTCACAAACTGAATGTTAGTTATTTTTTTACAGTTAGTTACAACAGTTATAAAAACCTAACCACCTTCAGTTTTTCAATAGATTTCATAGTTTTCTCTCTTCTTCAAGTGCGAAATCCTCTGAGAAAATAGGACAAAACAAGACTGGCTTTCATCTCACTATTTCTCTCAATTAATCAAGAGTTTATGAATCAGACCTTTGCTGAATTCATATTAGCTATTTAAGATTTTGTCTCAAACAATTGGTATTGTATTTCTTACATTACCTTAATCTTTTTCATCTTTATTTTTCTATTGAGATTTCTAGGTTGATAGAAATCTTGTTTAGGTTAGCAAGAGTCTATTTTAATTCTTGTGGGTTTTTTTAGGTTAGCAAGAAACCTAGTGTAATTCTTGTGTTTTAAACTAGCATTTTAAGGGCCTATTTTAATCCTAATAATTCTATAATAGAAGTGGTTTTCTAGTTGAGGAATGATCCAGTGGAGTAGACTTGAATTGCAATTTCAATTCAAGTTAAACCACTTTAAAAACCTTGTGTCTCAATCTTTACCTTTCTTTCTTACATTTAAATTCTTGCTGGACAATTATTAATTTCCATTCTGCATATCTCACTACTTAATTTTTTGTTGTACTTCTTAATATAAGGCTACTTAATTATCTACTGTACTTCTTAATATAAGGTAATATATCACAGTCTTGTTGAATATAAAAGAAGAATTCATAATATACAAAGGTGTATACAAATTCCCCTAAAAGAATAAGGGCAAGATCTATGATTCTATATCTTTATCTAGGACCTTCAATTGGTATCAAAGGCTTTCTGGTACTAGCTTGAGGAAGAGAAGGGATTGAGCTTGAATGCTTTCATGGATTGATGCCAAGAATAAGCTCTTGTTGAGGAATGGCAGAACTTTTGTCCTTACGAGATGAGAACTCTTGATACACCTGTGTTTCTTGAAAATTATGGATTCAAATTACTTTTTACTGCTTAAATGTCCACCAATGTACAAACCTTCTAGCTTCAATGGAGAACATTACACCTATTAGAAGTAGAAGATAAAAGATTATATTATGGTATTTTGTTAAGGAAGGTTATGAACCTCCTAGGACATTAATTAATGGTGATGTATAGCTTAAACCTAAATCATTGTGGACAGAAAATAAAAGAAAAAGACACTTGCTTGTTGCTAAAGTAAAATGGATAATTTCAAACTCCTTATCACCTATTGAGTATGAAAGGTCTCAAACTATTCTATTGCTAAGAAAATATGGAACACAACACATGTAGGCACTTCACAAGTTAAGGCTTCAAAGGTGCATGTCCTTGTGTCACAATATGAAATGTTTAAAATGGAGGAGGGAGAGTCAATTAAGAATTTAATCTAGAGAGTCACAGCAATTACTAACCATTTAATGCTGTTAGCCTTAAAGATTGTTAGACTAGAATACTCTAAGCTACACATTGGTTTTAATGTTGAAAAAACAATTATTATCTAATAATATGTTTTAGTGTTTTT
>JANHAO010024122.1:0-11726 GCA_026873985.1 Saraca asoca
AGTTAGGCATTGCCTAATCAAGATATGATTCATTACCACTCTTTGGAGTTGATATCCACGGCCACTCAACGAATTGGTTTGACTCGGTAAATCCTTGCGCGAGGTAGAATGAGATTTGAGTGCTCGGATGAGTCAAATAATTCACAAGATTGAGAAACTATGATTGGTTATCGAGGTTGACTGACATCCATACCTCTGACTGATCGGATATAGGTAATGAAAGGATTGTATCATGCATGGTGTAATGTACATTAAGATTAACCACAAACAAGGTTGTCACCATTGTTGACTCCCGCTGAAAATTGGGTAGCTATAATGGCTTGCTAAAGTCCGCTTATAGCTTAAAGTTCAAGTGATTAATTTGGAGAAATTGATCACAAAATTAATTAGATTAATTTTATATGCCTTCAAATGGTTTGAAGGACATTTTGGACTTTTGCCAATATTTCGGGAGCCTTTTGGGTCACACGCATAATAGAAAATGAGGTATGGTGAAAATATGCATATATTTGATATTCAAGGACTAAATCGTAATTTATGAAAATTGCTGGGGATCATTTGGTAATTTATGAAAATTTTTGGGGTCAAAATGCAATTTATGAAACTGCAGGGACCCAATTACAATTTAGGAAATTGCAGGGGCTAGAAAGGAGTTTCCGAAAAAGCAAAATGGCGTCGTTTTGCTTTGCCCTATTAACTCTGAGACGAAACGCTGTGTTGTGGCGCACGCGAGTGAACAGCCGAAAAATTTGGGAAATTTTTCGTTTGCTAGGGTTTCGATCGCCGAACAAAATTGCATTTCCAAAGGTTCCAGTTAGCTTTTGAAGCTGAGGAAATTGTTTCCAATCCAGCTAGCACTGGATCGAAGCCTATCCCAAAGAAGTTTTCTGGCGTGTATTTCCATTTGGGCCCTTACGCTTGAATCAGATAATGTGGTGGCTTCCGGCACCCTTTCCGCTGCACATGGCTCACCAAATTGTTTGGTTAGCATCTCTTACTCATTTGGATGAGAAACCCTTATGCCAATTAGATCTGGGAAGTCCGATTATGGTTTTTGTAAAAAAAAAATTATGAAAATTTTCCCTTCAATCGAGCCAGACATTGTTTCACCAATTGCATTGGATAAAAAAATATGAATATTTGGACACTCAAAATGTTAGACACCAACTGCATTGAAAAATAACATAAAAAAAATATAAATACTTGCATACTCAAAATGTCAGACAACAACTATATTGGAAAATACGAAGAAAACCTTGATCAAAGCAAACACTTGCATACTTAAAAAAATGTCAGACATCAAGTTAATCTGTAAATTAGATGTAAACATATTGTAGCAAATTGACTTAATCCCTAAATTGGAGGTGAGACAAACTAGCAAAATAAAGAAAAAATCACAAAAGGAAAACCTAACAACCTGTTCATATAACTCCAAACAATGAATTATAATTAAACATAATTATGAAGCAAAATAAAGAACAAATAAAACCTAAAAATACATTATACCTTGAGGGCGTGATTTAGTATTCTAATTAAGCTCATTGAGGAGGCTGGAACGAAGCAAAACAAAGCAGCAAAGCACAACAAGTGCTAGGATAGAGATCGATTCTAAAATGAAAGATTTTATGGTCAAAATTGTATATATAAAAAAAGTAATTTTGTCATTTCATAATTTAGAATTAATAAAATGAAAACAAAAATAAAACAAAGAATATTCAAAGTATATTTCTAATGGTTCCGTCAAAATGGAGTAATGTCTATATTTTAAAAATATATGAAAAAATCATGTAATTTAAATAAAGTACATAGGATATCAAAGTAATTTATTCTAAAACTAAAAAAAAATCAAATGAATAAAGGAAAATTCTTAGGAGTAGATTCCTTCGTTGATGAATAAATATGGCAGCATTCACTCTTGTAAATACACATATAAATATAAATATAAAATAAAATAGAGTCAACCCCTTTTATTATTTTGTATTGATACAAATATGTCTAAGAATAGAATTATTCCAAATTAAGTCAATAAAAAAAGGAATACATTATTATTTATTACATATAAATATATCATTTCTCTTTTATTTAATGCTGTATGTTTATATTTCTCTTTTGATTAATTTAGTTTACATAGAGAGAAATATATTCAGTGAAACTAAAAATGGGCAGGGAGAGGGATACTCCTCTATAGTCAAATAAGCAACCATAATCCGAAGTTAATACACATGAAAGCAAAGGATAACTCCACACTTTAGTTCCACTTCCAGTTTCAATAAAGGTGGCTTTAGTTTCTCTGTGTGAAAATTGGCAATCAGGGAAACTTATAAAGGAAAAGACAGTGATAACAAAGCAAACTAATGTTAATGATAAGCCAGTTCGTTCAACGACTTCATTTTATTGAGCTCAGGGAGCAAAACTCTTAGGTGTCAGAAAACACTTGGTCAATTGTCGTATGCACAAATTCGACAAGTTGAGAACCGAAAGAGCCAAATTTCGTTGCTTTCAATCCCCAAGGGAGCTGGTTGTTGCTGTAAGCTGTTCAATTATTTTACTTTCAAGTGAAATCTGAACAAAAGAACCAGATTCATGTATTGTCTCCGTCGATATTCTGCGTGTTGTCAAAATTTTCTGTATTCCCCCCCCCCCTTTTTTTTTTCTGGTTGCCAAAGAAACCGAAAAGTTTCGTGCGTAGTGGCTTAAAAGATGCGACTTTCAGTTATCCTGTCATACTATCAGAACCTCAGCTCTAGGAAATGTTACATAGTTTGTTAGTATCATTAGGTTACATAGTTTCTTGTTCTGTATGCAATCTTTTGAGCATCACCTTCCCATTCCCAATGTCTTCTCCATCATCATTGTGACATAATTACAGTTTGAGGGTGATATACAATAGTGACATGTAATGTAGTGTTTTTGCTCTAGTTTTCTGCGGACACGTGTTGATTTAAATTATTGTAATTATTAAAGTATTGTTTTTTTACGGAAAAATGGCTTAAGGGGGGAATTAAATTTTCAATTGCTTTGATGTTTTCAGATATCGCCAGTATGCTTTCTGTTGAATTTCGATTTATCCACAGTGTGTGTGCAATTGTAGTCAAGGGTCACTGGAACAATCTGTTGAACATGAAGAATGGTTTCAGTACTCTCACTTCAACAACCATTCACCAGGTACTCCTGCAACTCTCACTCTATGGTTATGGCCCATCTCATTCCTTGGCATTCTTTAAATGGGTTGAATCAGTTCCAAATTATAGGCACTCTTTGCAATGTTCATGGGCCATGATTTACATCCTAACGAAGCATAAGCATTTTAAAACTGCACAAGAGATGCTTGAGAAAATTGCCCACAAAGATTTTCTATCGTCACCATCAGTTTTGAACACTTTGGTGAGACCTCAGGATGATCCAGATGTAAATTCACATATTTTGAGCTGGCTTGTGATTTTTTACGCTAAGTCAAAGATGACTGAGGATGCAGTCAAGGTTTTTGAACAGATGAGGTTATATGGTTGTAAGCCTCATTTACATGCTTGTACTGTGCTTTTGAATTCTTTGGTGAAGGATAGGATTACTCATATGGTGTGGAAGATTTACAAAAGAATGGCTCAAGTTGGGGTCTTGCCTAATATACATATTTATAATGTGTTAATCCATGCTTGTTCGAAATCAGGAGATGTGGATAGGGCAGAAAAGTTACTAGGTGAGATGCAAGTGAACGGTGTCTTTCCTGATATTTTCACATATAACACGTTGATATCATTGTATTGTAAGAAACGTATGCACTATGAGGCTTTATCCATCCAACACAAAATGGAAAGTGAAGGAATAAATCTCGATACTGTTAGTTACAATTCTTTGATTTATGGTTTTTGTAAGGAGGGTAGGATGAGAGAAGCCATGAAGATGTTCAGCGGCATCAAAGGTGTGCCCAACCATGTGACATATACTACATTGATTGATGGGTACTGTAGAATAAATGACCTGGAACAAGCTTTGAAATTGCGTGAGATGATGGAGGCTAAGGGACTGTACCCTGGAGTTGTTACTTATAATTCAATTCTTCGCAAACTGTGTGAAGATGGCAGGATAAGAGATGCAAATAAACTCTTGAACGAGATGAGTGAAAGAAAAGTTCAAGCTGACAACATTACATGTAATACATTAGTTAATGCTTACTGCAAAATAGGAGATATGAGATCTGCAGTGAAATTCAAGAACAAAATGTTAGAGGCTGGATTGAAGCCTGACCCATTTACATACAAGGCATTGATTCATGGGTTCTGCAAGATGAAGGAGCTGGAAAGTGCCAAGGAGCTATTATTTGGCATGCTTGACGCTGGATTTTCCCCCAGTTACAGCACTTATTCATGGCTTGTAGATGGCTACTGCAATAAAGACAATGAAGAAGCAGTTGTAACACTCCCAGATGAGTTTCTAAGGAGAGGTCTTTGTGTTGATGTTTCGTTATACAGGGCATTGATAAGAAGGTTATGCAAGATAGAGAGGATTTATGGCGCCGAAAAATTATTCAATCTAATGGAAGGGAAGGGTATATCGGGTGACAGTATAGTCTATACCAGTTTGGCTTATGCATACTGGAAAGCTGGGAAGGGAAGTTTTGCCTCAAATATGTTAGAAGAGATGGCTAGGAGGAGGTTGATGATAACAGCCAAAATCTATAGATGTTTTAGTGACGCTGATGCTAGTGAAAACATGTCAAATTTGTTCTGGGATCATGTGGTGCAAAGGGGCCTAATGTCAAGAAATACATTGAATAAAGTACGACAGATGGTCTAATGATGGTACATATAATTCCCAAGAATCTTCAATGCCAGAATTTTTTGCTAGAAGAGTTGGCATTTCATTGCTGCTTGTCATTGATATGTCTTTTCTGCACAATGCCATTAGATCCCAGACAGTGCAGGATGATCTTCTAAGCATGATTTATGTACTTTGTCCTAGAGGAACATGATATATGCACTAAGTGCAGTCATATGCACTGGAGGCAAAATCTAAACAGATGGGTACAGTCTAAGTTTAGAAAATTTCCAAGTTTGCAATAGGTGACAATTTGTGAGAGAAGAGAAATGAGTGTAGCATTATTTCATCTGTTAACGAGGCTTTGAATACAAAATTTGCAATTCTAAATGTTACAATACTTAGGGAACAAAGGCATGGCCTCAAGCAAATGTAAGAATGTTTTGGCTATCTTATAGGCATGAACACGGAAATTTTGGTCACTTATTGCTATCTTGCAGCAATCTATCTTGACAAATCCTAACACTTTTGAGATGCAAAAATGCCGCAAAAAATATATCCCCATAGCTAAGGTTTTTTGAGTTACCATGGCAACTATGGAGTTATTCAGTTCAAAGACCAAAAGGATTATCTTACTAAGTTGAAACAGGTCTCAGAGCATAGAACAATTTCTATCAAGAATATGAATTGATACTTTCTTTTCTGGTCGGTGGTGTAAGCTGTTAGGATGTAGAGAGATCATAAACATAATTTCTACGTGGGATCATTGCAATAGTTATACGGCTTATTGATTGGAGTTGCCGTCAATTATGTGTAAGAATTCTGTTCTTTGGTAAGTGAAAAAAGGTTGGTGTTAAGTCTTGTATGGGTTACCATGTACAAAACGCTTGAGAAGTTCAATTAAATTCTGTTACCAAATATCATATTTTGAACTCATTGTGCCAATTCAAGTTCAACAATTAGCTTTGCATACAGCCTTATACCATTTTCTCTAATGTGGTACGGTTTTTGTGAGATTGAAGATTCCTGCAAAAACCAATGAACTGGGATTATTTCTAATATTAAACCAAAGAAGATACAAGCAATTGAATATTCTTTGAAAGAAAAAGCTCTTCAATGTTCTCTGAAAATTATTATAGTATTTATTTCTGAAATTAAGTCAAATGTGACTCAATAGGAAATTTTGAGTATTATGGAAAAAAGACTTGTGAATTTGGAACTAAATTGCATAATTGGTTCTGAAAATATGTGAACAGCTCATCTTGATTTTTCTTAGGAGATCATAGCTTGTCATTCCTGGCATACAGTAATCTGTTATAATCATGTCCATGTATAAAGTAAGCAATTAGATCAAAGATCAGTTTATATATATATATATATATATATTAATTACTATAAGACATTTTAACCTGATGAGCTTCTGGAGCATCGGAGGGAGTGTCCAAATTCCTCTGCCCATCATCCTTAATGAAACCCAGAAATTCCGAAGCCTTACTCCCAGAGTCCACTACAGCAACTCAGATTTTAAAACACACCCAGAAATAATCAGATAAAGAACAGAAAGATGAATCCCGAACCATTTTGCAGTGTTGAATCTAAATTCATATTACATTTTAAAAATGGGAAAGAAAAGCCCGCAAAAGAAATTACCATGAAAGGAAGAGGTTTAAAGGAGCCTCTCAACATTCTGTTAACAAGACTATCATTAACAGCCAAAACATGAAATTGTGCATATGCAGCCACAACCATGACTGGAGGCTAATATGTTGTTGAAGCAGAAGACAGAACGAATGAGGCATTTTAAAGGGGAAGCCATTAGAGTCAGGGAAGATACAAAATCGTCATTGGAAATCTGAGAGTTTGGAAAGCGAGAGCCGACAGATTTCATCCAGAATCCCAAGGATATTCTAGGTTGATTTTTGGATTGGTGAACAAGCAAAGTTGGTGCTGTTGTTTTACCAATTTTAAAATTTGAACTTGATCATTGTTATTCCATTTGATCCTTTTTGAATATGATTAAGCCATTAAGTCAATTACTGGCCATTTTATAATACCTTGAAAATCCTATAGGTTAGACCAATTTTTAAGTATCTGCACTTTAAAAATTTTGAAATTAGATAACTATAATTTCTTGCATCCTTAATTGGATACTTGCTAGAAAATTAACATATAATCCCGTCAAATCCTTTTTTTCTTTTGGTGGCTTCCTTAAGAAAAAAAAAACATATTATATTTATTTACTTTCTTTTACATATACTAATAGTTTACTTGGCAAGTTTCAATTTAAATAATCCCTCTTATTTAATGACTCCACCTTGGGATTACTTTGAAATTTTGACAAAATTACATATAACTAATTGACGGGAGCTTTCAGGTACTAGAAACAATTTCAAGTGGCAAATTAAAAACTTATGGGGTACCATTTGATTCAATGTGTGAAAATGGAAAGAGATATGAATTAAATAAAGAAAAGTAAGAATAATAATAACTGTTACTTTTTTGTTTGTTTGATTTAGTCAGAGGATGAAATCACACTTTTTATGATTTTTTATCTTGTTGTTTGATTGAATGATTGTTAACAATGATAAATGATGGTCAAGATAGTAGGTAGTAATAGGTGATGATTAATAGTGATAGATGATGGTAAATAATGATAACAGCGACAGATAGTGATAGATGACGATCAATGGTGGTAGTGATAATAGGTGGTAGTTAACGACAAAAGGTAATGGTAGGTGGTGGTTATTGATTATAAGTGGTGTGAATGGTAGTAGTAGGCAGTAGTTAATGACAATAAGTAATCGTGGATGGTGATTAACGACAATAGGTAGTAGTGATAGGCAATGATCAATAGTGATAGGTGGTGGTGGGTGATGGTTAACAATGATAAATAATGATAAATAGTAATCAACAGTAATAAATGGTGGTGGATAGTGTTCAATCACAATAGATGATGATAGGTGATTGTTAATAGTAACAAGAACTGATGGATGATGGTTAACGATAAAAGGTAGTGATGAGTGGGGTCAATAATGGTAGGTGGGGTCAATAATGGTGTGTGGTATTTAACAATAGATGATAGTGAATAACGTTTAATAGTAGATGATGGTAGGTAGTGGTTAATGGCAACATGTAATAGTGAGTAGTAGTCAATGGAGAGGGAAAGTTGGTGGTAGACAGTGATTTATAACAATAAGTGATAATGATTGATGTGAATCCAAATTAAATAACGATAACAAATTTCAGTAAAAATGAATCAAATATCTAGTAAATCAAATATTCAGTGAGGACATTAATTTTTTTGATTCTATTATCAATCCTTTAAAATTCCTCAATTAAAGGCCTCTACAGTGTAAAACCAGATGGAAGAAGCCTTAACAAATTAGAAAGCCGAATATGGCATAGCAAACATCCATATTTGAACAACTAGTAACAGAGTTAAAGGATGACTACAGTAGACATATATATACCTTCTTATAATAAGGCACTTACGCATATTCTGGGAAAACCAAAAGTAGATTATCAGGCTTCAAATCAATGTGAACATCTCTTTCTTCCCATTCCTTTGTCAGTGTGAGATATCTCTATCCGTCCAAAATTATTCTAATGGATTAATATTATAAAATCAGAAGACATAAAAGACTTCCTGGGAAAAATTCAAGAATCAAAACAAATATCACCTTTTCACCGCTGATTTTCAATCAGTAATTTGGAAGATATGTTTGCTGCTACAGCTCAAAAAGAGTCAATCGTTTTTCATTTACCCCGAGACTTTACAATGATCCACTCACAGAAGGTGATCTTGTCAACTTTAGCAGATTCTTTTGGCCACCGATTTCGTGGAGGATAAGTCAAAAATAATAACTGTTTTGCTTCAGTGGAGGTTGTAACCTTGGCTCCGGAAATAGCTACAGTTAAATAAAAGAATTAATGAGTTTGTTGTCTAAAGGGTTGCTGTTGATGTTCTATATAAATGGAAAACATTAGTGATAGCAGTTGGAAGTCGTTGGAAGACACTTCAATATTTTAAGTCAGTAGAGTATAGACAAAATACTTATAAATATATGTTTTAGAATTTTAGAAGCATATCTTGTAGCCTTATATAGTCATGCAATCAGGGATAAAATAATTCAAAGGACTGAATTAAACTGCATAGATAGTGGTTATGTGGAGTGGTAACATGATAATGATATAATATTGTTTGTGTATTTGACATTATAACGGCCCAATAATGAGACATGATATTATATTGATGTCTAAATATATCAAATTATAGGTATAAGAGAAATATAACGAGATGATTATTTAAATAATATATATGAATGAAATGATATAACGAAGATAAATTATCTATTAAGGGAATTTTGAGATATTATGTAATGGAGATTAGTGACATTAATGAAACTCAAGATAACGAGAAAATAAAGAAATTTTGAATGTTAGTAAGAATGATCAAAATGAAAAACTCTGAGTTTTATAAAAAACCCAGGTGAGCTCAACCTTCCATAGACTACTTCTAGTTTGAGCCTCCTCTTACGTGCTATGATATTGGCCCCATTACAAGTACCGAAACGCAGAGAAAACAAAGACATTACTAAACGCATTGAAATGAAACTACTCTGCCGTTTTCAAGAGTCCCACAAAAAAAATGAAAGAGAAAAAAAAGGGACATGTTGAGAGCTACTATATGCCAAATAACTTCTATCCTAGTTCTGGATTATATACTGAATCGTATTCTTATACTAAGAACGTCAAACCAAATTGCCTAAGAAAACTAGAAAAGAAAGGACTGAGCTTGATATTCAGTTCTACTACGAGGGTTTTATAAAGGTGCCTTGCTCTCCTCTTAAGAAAAGTAGCCAGTATGAAAATTTCAGTTAATCATTTATAACTATATTAATATTCTAAATTTATTGAAAATTTATTTCTTAAAATCTTTACATACACATTAACATTTTACACTTTCTTCTTTACAGATTGTATCAAAAAATTTACCATTCAATATACACAGAATATTACTATAAAATTTCTAATGTCTCGTGTTGTTTAATCCTATGTTTAAGTTTTCTTTAAAAAAAATTAAATCTTGCGCAGGCTCAACTAGTTTTGGAAGGAAAGAAAATGACAAGATGCACATAACATAAGATCTAATAATTAGAAATTGAAGAACAACTTAAGCAGCAGTGTTTAGCACAGGAGCATTGCAATCCATGTAAGAACAGATATTAGATCCAAGTCCTATCAAGTGCCTGAAAAATATATTATCTGAACTGAAGTTAAAATGATTGGGCAACAACTCCAAGCTCAAAGGCTGCTCTCCCCAACGGCATGTAGCAGCTGCACAACCAAAGTCTGACCAAGATCAGAATTCAGAGACTATCTCAACTTGCTACGCTTTGGCATGCTACTACTCACACCAGCCCGTGACTTACCAAAGGCTTTCATCTTCCTCCTTCTCCGCTCTTCTTCGCTGTCAGAGTCATCCCCTTTCTCCCTATCTGCATTGCTTGCTTCCCTCTCCAACTCTTCCCACGTCTTCCCCTTCTCTTCCTCAGAGTCCTCCTCAGAATCCTCCTCTTCATCTTCCTCAGACTCTACAAGTGATTCACTCCCAGAATCATCATCCTCTGATTCTGACTCAGGTTCCATATCTGAAGGTTCATAACCCTTGTCAGACTCCTGCGAGTTCTCAGATTCAGAATCACTGGCTTCCAGATTTAAAAACTCCCAACCCCCACCTTCTATAAAGCTTTGTGGGTCATCAGTGATAGTTTTTAGTATCTGACGCCAGTTCAGGTTCAGCCTGCTCTCATAATATTTGATGTCTGTGGTGTCAAGCCATTCCTTGATGCCATCAAGTGACGTGGAAGGGATAGAATCAATCCTGAGGACATCCCGCTTGAAGTCCTTGAATACTATTGTCATATCGAAGTTCTTCTGCCCAAGGCCAACTCTCTCTAGATTCACAATCTCAATCTCACTCAGTGTGACAACAAGGAAAGGAATCTCTACCAGTTCAACAAGACAGGCTGAAGTAGGAACAATAAATACATTAGATTTATGAGGTACCCCAGGGAAGCCAAGTTCTCTTAAAGGTTGATCAAACTCAAGGTCAAGGCCATTAAATTGCGGTTGTCCCCAGAGGTCATGGACACGATTCACAAAGCTCTGAAATTCCACATTAATTTTATTCTTCCTTTCTCTCTCTCGTTGTTCTTCTTCAAGCTCATCAGGGTCATAGGCAGATCTCTTTCCTCCTCCTACATTCTGGACCATCTCCATTACCTCAACAAAAAATTGTACATCCTTGGTTTTCTTGTTCCCTACCATTATATGGTTGTGCAGATGGAAGTGCAAAAGTGTAATCATTTCATTCTCTGCTGGCTGAAAAAATGCATGCTTAATGTTGCCATACATTATGTCTACACGCTCATCTTGCCTAGTGGTTGAATAACGAAATCCATTCACATGAGCCTCAAGAGTGCCCGGTATCTTCCGTCCTCGGCCACCAAAAGGGGGACGGATCCAAAGATCAGGTAACCTTATGGGCTTGAATCTATTATTAGCAAGCTGTAATCTCTCCTGAGTAACCAAGGTTGCTCTCTCAGCTCTCTCAGACTCCCTTGCTACAACTTGTCGCCTGAGTGTCTTAATGGACTGCACTAACTCACTTATGTGCCTTGGGTCCTTGGAGCGGAATGAAGCCTCCTTCAAATAAATAGATCCTGCAGACTTCGTTGAGTTTGCATCATGAGAACTGAAAGGCGTCCCAGGAACATTAAAAATAATTCTGATATAGCAATTGCGGTTGGTATCCTGCTGGCTGGAAACAGTCCGTATGAAAGCAACATGAAAAGGTACCATGCTTCCATTTATAGGCAACAGGACTGCTTCATTCTTCTGATCAATCTGGATCATCATATCTCTGGGAAGAGGAAGGTCATTTATGTTCTTGTAGGCAATCAAATCTG
>JANHAO010024123.1:0-11713 GCA_026873985.1 Saraca asoca
TTGTTGGGATTAAAGTTTCCTTTATTAATTGATAGGCCAAGTGGGGTTTTTGAGATTTTGTTTGTATTGGCTTCACCAATCACATCTATTTGTGTGGGCTCTGCTTGCTAAAACAGAATCCCATTGTATCTGCTGATTGTTTTATTCTCCTTCACGTTTAATATATCTGTCGTTTTCTTAATGGTCTGATTGGGGGTCCATTGTTTTGGCACTTTGTTCTGTCAGATTATGATAAATTTGGACGAGATGAGTTTAGCTTTGGAAACATAACTGTTGCTAATGGAGCTGAAAGGGAGGGTCCAGTGCTTTCTATGCTTGATCCAAGCTTTACAACAGAGCTTCATCCAAAGGCTGGAATTCAAGACGAAGCTAAACCAAAATCTGTACCATCTGCTAGTGTAATAACCAGACTGATTTTGATTATGGTTATGAGAAAGCTGATTAGGAATCCAAACACTTACTCCAGCCTTTTTGGCCTCACTTGATCCTTGGTCTCATTCAGGTATGCAATCTTTATCAAACTTTTGCTGTAATTCTAATTTCGATCTCCTGAAGAAGTTAGTGTTTTGCCCGATTGCTGTGAAAAAAATGAATAAAAGCATATATCTAAAAAAAAAAGAATGCGATTTGACACTGAAAAATACTTGACCAGGAAGTTCAGCAATTAGTAGAATTGCCCTTTTTCCCTTGAATCAAAAAGTTTAATGTTTGTGTATTATGGCAGCTGGAATGTTACGATGCCTGCGATTGTTGCTCATTCTATATCAATTTTATCAGATGCTGGGCTTGGGATGGCTATGTTTAGCCTTGGTGAGTTAATTAAGATGGCCATTTCTTTAACTCTAGTTGTACTTGGTAGACTTCTTTTTATTTATCAGTTTTAACTTAACTGAAGTATGACAGACTGATGTTTATTTTTGCCTGGATTAATTGCAGGATTGTTCATGGCATTACAGCCAAAGATTATTGCATGTGGAAACTCGATTGCTCCCTTTGCTATGGTGGTTCGATTTCTCACTAGCCCTGCTGTGATGGCTGCAACTTCAATAGCTGTTGGTTTAAAGGGAATTCTGTTGCATATTGCTATTGTACAGGTAAAATGAGGTCCAAAGCTACTGTTAAATTAGATATTTGTAATTGAAGGTTTCTTAATTATTCTTTGTGTATTTTGCAGGCTGCTCTTCCCCAAGGAATTGTGCCCTTTGTCTTTCCTAAGGAATACAATGTTCATCCTGACATATTGAGCACTGGGTTAGAACTCAAATTCCTCTATTCTGCATAATTTGCTGATTTGCTTTAAGGGCTAATAGTTTTTTTTTTTTTTTTTAGGTTTTCAGGGTCATATTTGTAATGTTAATTGCTCTCCCTATTACATTAGTTTGCTACATCTTGTTGGGACTTTAAAGCAAAGGTGGACTTGAAAAGGAGCTTTTATGGAAGCACCAATTGTATTGAAGATTATACCCTTTTTGGTATTGGGTATAGTTTTCTTTTTTGGCATCCTCTAACAAATTAGAAAAATCTAGGCTTTAAAGGAGAGTAACCCTGGTTTCTCTTCACACGGGTGAAAGAGAGAGGAAAGACTTCAAAGAAAAGATAGTTTAGGGTAGGTAGCTAGAAAGCTTGACAACTTGTTGCCACTATTTTCTCTCTTTTGCTGTATTTTGAATCTTTTAATGAAGCAATTGCAGCAGCTTGTTTGTAATTCTGACTCACTTCCTTTACTTATAAGTAACACTGTTAAATGCAAAAGGCAAAAGGGTTTGGAATCTCTATGCAAATGGGGAAAATTGATATAATTTATTATGTTGTTGTCAGACATGAAACATATAAAAATGAGTTCACAACTTAGACATATAAACAAGAATAAGTCTAAACAAAAATAAGTTTCCTAGCTTGTAAGACCCGTAATAAGAACTTCAAATAACAAATTGGGGTCTCGGGTCAGTAAATTGTTCTCAGGATATAGCTTCCAAATTAAAGGACAACCAAGGTTAAATTTTAGAACATTTTAATATCTTACTATAACTCACATAAAACCTAACTAAAAATTAGTTTCATAAACCAAAAATATAAAATAAATTTTCTTGCATAGAAAAATTATGGATACTGGAAACAAAGGACTCTCAAAACCTAATAACAATGTTTACAATCATAATTATAAATAGTGGCAGTTTAGACTAATTAACCATTGTCTTTGAACCACTACTAAATATTAATTTTGTAGTAGTGCAGTAACAAAATCCACAGTATCCTATCTATCTATCCAAGTATAACTTTAGTTTGTTCGAAGGTTAGTATGCTAGTCAACAGTAGTAAGCATATGTTGTACAAATTTGGTTACAGAGCTATTGGCCAATGACACTAAGATGTATTGTCAATTTTTTTAAGGTATTTTACACCACCCACGAATGATTTCCTTAATCATTGATTCAGTGGATCAATGATACTTAACCTGCAAAATACAACAATCCAATTACTATGTTGTTCATCTTCTAACTTCTACATAAAAAAGAAAGAAAGATAGGACTTTTTCTTCCATACCTTTCTCTATCCAATTTTCACACACAAAATATAGTATATATGTATATTCATAATAAGCTATTGTATCATAAAGCCCACTTGCATATCCATATCCTCGTATAAAAGGAAAGTATCACACACACACATATTGAGATTAATCATGTAATCATTGTGATATAAAGCATCTTATAAATAGTCATTATACAACTACATAATTATCTATTAAAAACTTATTATCAATCATAATTTGAAATAAATCTTATTAAATCATTTATTCAACAAATTTATAGGCTACATTAAAATTATTCAAAACCCGAAGTATAATGGCCATAATAGATTTAACATTCTAATTATAAATATATAATATAATATAATTAATTTTTATTAAAATACTCCATATATGAATCTTTTTAAACTTTTATATGCAAGTCTTCTCTTTATGCATCTATTTTTCACCTTTTGAAATAATTGAGATAATTCTATTGCCAAAGAGCTAAATAGAATGAGAAATTCTCCAGTACCATAAGTAAACATTAGGGTTTTAAAACGCAAAGTAGAAGTTAGGGTTTTAAAACTCAGGGTGATGTGGAATATTGTAGACAACTGAGATACAGATCACCAAATAATAGTCATGGATGACGTTGGAATCTTCAGTGCAGAAGGTAAAATTAAATATCAACATATAAAGAATTATTAATCAATCAATGGCCCTAATGCCTAACCCCAAGGCGGTAACGTTGGATGGTTGGATGGCAGTAGCAATTTATATAGTCAAATTGTCGTCCACATGAGAAAGGTTGATGGATATATAGGCATGGACACAGCGTGATTTGATTTTCTTGTGGCATACGTAATGTTTTGAGAGAAATTTATTACGTTTGTGACACCCTGCTGTTGTTGAAGAAATATTTGATACCATGCAATAGATTCAAATTATGTATATTAAATTAATCAGAAAAAATATCATTAAATATAATGGCGAATCCAAACTATGAGAGATGAGAGACAAAAACAAAAAAAGATGTAATAATTAAATATTTTTTAAAAAATAATAAAATAATTTTATGAGATACTATCCATTTGTTTTAATATTTGAAAAAAATAATCCAATAATAAAAATATCAAATTTTTTAAGAGTTTTGACCATTCTTTGTTTAATTACATCTAACTTATATCAATAATATACTTTTCTAAAATGAAATTTCACATTATTAACCTACAACATTTATCATAAGTACTTATTTAAAAAATAATAATAAATGAAGGCATTCAATACTGAACACAAATAATGCACGACATAGTATTCTACACTAGCAAAATTATAGATTATCCTTCCCCTTCAATTTTTATTTTTTGGTGAAAAAGGAAATATAATAAATAAAACAGTCAGAAACCCTAACAAAACAAACTAAATGAGACACAAGGTAGCATGTTATCAGAAACCAAGTTCCTGCAGTATCCAAAAAATTGAAATTTCCAATATTGGTAGGAGGATTTATAAGTTAATTCATTCTCGAATTGGTCATCCCCCATCTTGGCCAATGCATCCGCCACTTGGTTTCCCTCCTTGTAAATATGAGTGACCTTCATTTCTAACAACTTGTTCAAATTGTCTCTGCATTCAAAGCTAATAGGAACAAAGGGATGATGATCCCCAATGTCAATATTATTGATTAATTAACAGCAGCAAAGAGTTATATTCCACTTATAACCTCCTCAGTCCCTGGTCTAAGGCCAGGTGAAAACCCTCCCCAAAGGCCCACAATTCAGCCAAGATAGCAATACCCTTACCTACCTTCCGACAGAAGCCCGCCAACCACTTCCTCTGGGTATATCTAAGAGCACCTCCTACTTGAGAGTCACTTTCTAACCCTTTAATTGAACCATCCATGTTAAGCTTACTCCACCCACACTCCTCAGAACCCATTGGATGTTTCACATGTGTGACATCCCTACCTCTAGACTTGGCTCCCTTAGTCCCCAAGTACCAAAATTCCAAAGCCTTACTTCTGGAAAACTCCCGCAGCTCTCTCTGCTTAAAAGGTTTCCTATTAAAAACCAAGTTAATCCTTATATGCCAAATGGCCCAACAAATGTAAGTAAATATAGTATCAAGATATATTCCATGCACCAATTTCCTTCCCTTCAACACAAACTCCTCAAGAGAGCAATTGTCATCAACCAAACTGAGATTAATTTTAGCTAAATTCCAAACAGAAACAGACTTTGTACACAAAAAGAAAGGATGGTCAAAAGTTTCTACATCAGCAGAACATAAAGGACAAATTAAAAGAGTATGTAGCCTTCTAAGAACTAAACTATTTCTTGTGATAAAAGTTTTATGAACAAAAAGCCACATAAAGTACTTGACCCTTCGATGGCACCTAATTTTCCACAGCCAAGCATCATTATCTTTCTCAGGTTCCTCATCCCCAACTTCGTCTAGACACTCCTCAATCAGATTATACCCTGTACTAAACAGAAAGTTCCCAGCAGCTAAGCCTCCCCATGAAAGGGAATCTTCCCTTGAAGAGTTTGGAAGGACACACGTTGTTAAGATCAAGGCAGCAATTTCAATAGGCAAAAACATTTATAAACTATCCAAGTGCTAGCTTCCAGATTCATCAACAACTTGCCTTACTGTAAGTTCTCCATCCTCCTAACTAAGAGGACCTTGGATTAGAGCTCTAATCGGACCAGACTTCAACCAATTGTTAGTCTAATATTTGACATTGTTTCCAAAAAAAATATTCCTCCTTGTTTCCTTCCTAAATCACTTATCTCTGATCATTAAAGCCTTCTTCGTCAAAGAATCTCCTTGTTCCTTTTTTAGGACTCTATGTCCAAATCTACTCTTCAAACATGAAACCCAAAGAGCACGTGACTCCGAATGGAACCTCCATCCAATTTTAATGGTTGCACAAATTGATGAGAATGTGAGGGACGTCCAAGCAAGAGATCACCAAGAGACTTTACACCTTTCAATGGGGCTAGTGACAAAAGCCAAGACTAAGAGGATAAGCTATTCAAAGGGTATGTCAAAAATTACGGAGCACACATGAGGAGCAAAGCCTTAACAATTCAAGAGTCATTTGCATTGAAGCCATACCACCCACTTAGTCAACTTGGAGCATCCAACATGACAACCACTTGGAGCATCCATATGACAGCAACATGGCTAGTTATTTTGGTCACATTTAGACATGAATTGTATCATTTTGTGGGCTGTTTTTGTCCTTATTTTTTATGCCATTTGATAGGGCTGAATGGCCTAGTTTATGGCCTAGTTTTCAGGCTTTTTGTAATAACTTAGGCTTATGTTTTTGTGGCTTTTTGTTTGGTATTTTTTGTGGGCTTGTTTGGAACATTAATCTAGCCCATTGTTGAATAAGTAAGAGCTATTAGGAAAGGTTTGTTTCCCTTAGAATGTAGACTTGAACATTTATGAGATTGAAGACTTTTCTTCTTGAGAGAGTGATCTCCTAGGGTTCTTGCTAGAACTTATGACTTTCAAGCAATTTGCTCTTTGTGGTGTCAAATTTATCACTTGTCACTTTTCTTCTACCTATTCTAAAGTGTGGTGTTAATATCCTTCTTTTTCTTTTCAATTTGGTTGCTGAATTTCATTGAATTGAAGAGAGGTCTATAGGCATCTCCAAGGGAGATCATATTAGTTTGATATTAGAGCTTCGACTCTCCAAATTTCAGGTTTAAGATCATTTCCTTTTGCTGAATTCTTTCTATTTTTCTTGTACATTTTCTTTGCACAAATTACTTGTTGAATTTTGTTATTGAATTGAGTCTAATTGTTGCTTCATTCACTTGTGTTGCTATCCAATTTTTTACTTGATAATTGCTTGCTATTTGAGTGTGATTATAATGCAATTTTGCAGAAACTTTTTTGTGTCTTGCTTTGTCCACCAAGTGTTTGATCATGGGTTTGTGTGGTTTAAATTTTTCTGCTCATTTTGTGTCATTTCCCCTATTGAAATTACTGTTGTGTAGGTGAAAATTCTACTGAAATTTTGTAGAATTTTTGCTTCCTAATTTGTTGCATATCAAGTGTTTATGAGTTGGTTTAAGTTTCCTTTACTTTGCTTTTGTGTGTCTCTTGGTTTGGTACTAAATTACACTTCAATTTGGTGCTGTTTGGTGCCATTTCCATTAACATTTTCATTAGTTTTCATCATTAAATTGCAGTCCCCTATTTTGGATAAGTTGCTATCCATATTCCCCTACAACTGGCCAAAAGTTCTACTGCATTTTTCTAGAATTTTCGTTGTAGTCCGAGCTTGTTTTGATTGTGTTTTATGATAAGCAACATCTTCCTATTGAGTACACATAATTGGAAATTTATTTGTGTCAATTGAGATTAACTTGGGTTGATGTTGATTGCTTAAGTAGTGAGAACTAAGTGCTGAAATTTTTTGGACAACCAGTGTATTTGTAGGAAACACAAAAGAAAGGAGAGGAAACATTTGTGGAAAAACAAGAGCAAAACAAAATTGTGACAAGAGAAAGGTGGAATAAAATTGAAAGAAAAACAAAGTGTGAAAGAACAAGGCAAAAGAAAGTAGAAAAGAAAGAAACGAGTATTATCTTGAATATTTGGAAAACAAAAAAAAAAAAATTCTGCAAATTTTTGAGCTCTATTCAATCCAAAAGAATTGGTTTTTCTTGAATCATTTTTCATTGAATTCAATTTGAGTGTATTTATCTAGATGCATAAACATTTGCATAGCTTAGAAAGTCCATTTTTGCTAACCATTTGATTTTCTTTTTTTTCTTTTGCAATTTTCTTGTCTTGGTCTTGTCTTGGCCAAAACTTTGTTGTTTATTATGCTATCCATTTCTTTTGTGTTCCCTTATTATTTCTTTACTCGTTGTACTTATTGATTCATGCCACTTTGAAATTATTAGAGTGTTATGTGATATTGGTTGCCATATTTGGAAAACTCAAAGATCTTTTCTCTTTAGTTCCTATAGGACTTTAAGGAGAGAAAATAAGAGTGGTAAAAGGTAAGTGTGTTTGTGAGCTTAATAGAGAGAAAAAGCCTAATTATGAGTGTAAACACGAGTGGAGTGTCCTAAACACTTGTGAGGTGAGTGTTTTGATGAGGCCCTATTTTGTCTAACCTTTGTTCTGTAAAATTTTATTCTCTAAAATGGAGGTAGGTAGTGGTTTCCAAATTAATGAAGTCATGTTCACCCTAAGGGCAATGTAACAACAATTTGAGAGGGTGAATATGAAACTTGATGGCCTTGGTGAAAGAATCACAAGAGTAGAAAATAGAAGGAATCCTCATGAAAGAAGAACTAGAAGAACAAGTAACTAACATGAGAGTAATAAAGGGGATTAGGGAGATGAGGGAGATGGAAATGAGCTATCCACTTCATGCTATAACAGAAAGAAGTGAGATGAAAAGAGATAGAAGCAATGTGGGAAGGGCAAATGAAAGGCCAAGAAAGGAAATAGTGGATTCTAGCCTACTTAACATTAAAATGACTATACTATTATTCCAATGCAAGAATGAATTATGCCGCAATTATTCCAAAAAGAAGAAGATGAAGTTGGTGGTTGTAGAGTTCATGAATTATGCCATTATTTGGTGGGATCAACTTATCCAAAGTAGAAGAAGAAACCTTGAAAAATCCATTTCTACTTGGGATGAATTGATGAATAAAAGATTAGTCCCTTCACACTACTATAGGGAGTGGTACCAAAAACTTTAAAGCCTTATCCAAGGATCCAAGAGTGTTGAAAAGTACCACAAAGAGATGGAGATAACCATGATAATGGCAAAGGTGGAGGAGGATAAGAAGGCAACTATGGCTTGGTTCCTCCATGGTTTAAACTGTGATATTGCTAATGTGGTAGATCTACAATACTATGTAGAATCAAAGGGTATGGTACACATGGCCACAAAGGTGGAGAGAGAATTCAAAAGAAGGACTACTTCCAGGCTTGTTAATCAATCTAGCTCTTCTTGGAAGCCAAATTAAGACAAGAAACATGAGCAAAGGGATGTCAAGGCCTTCAATAAGCCCCCGCCTAAAACTTCTTCAAGGATTAAAGGAAAAGATTCAAAAGGCAAAGGCAAGTTGGAAGTACCACAAAAGTAAAGAAACATCTAGTACTTTTAGTGCTTGGGTCACGGCCACTATGCCTTTGAATGCCCCAATAAAAGAGTCATGATAATGAAGGGGAATAGGGAGGTTGAATTGGCTAGAGAACATGAAAGGGAGGAGGAAAAGTCCAATTCAAGTGGAGAAGAGAACAGTAAAGTAGTTGAGGTTGTGGTTGAAGGAGAGGCTCTAGTAGTGAAAAGAGCTTTGAATGCCCAACTAAAGAATGGAGTGAAGAACAAAGGGAGAATATTTTTCATAATAGATGTCACATGAGAGGCAAGGTGTGCAACCTAATTATTGAGAAGAGGAGTTGTGCAAAATGGCTAATATAATCATGGTGGAGAAATTGTCTTTGCTATAATCCATCCCATACCTTATAAGTTACAATGGTTGAATGAAAAAGGGGAGATAAAGGTTACAAAACAAGTCCTAGTGGCCTTCTTTATTGGAAGGTATCAAAATGAAGTCTTATGTGATGTTGTCCCTATGCGAGTGGCCCACTTATTACTTGAAACACCTTGGCAATTTAATAGGCATGCAATCTATGATGGCTTCCTCAACCAATATAGCTTTAACCTATTACTCTTATGCCCCTCACCCTAAAACAAATTTTGGAAGATCAATTAAAAAGAGAGAAAAATAAAGAAAAGATGAGTGAAAAAAAAGGAGAGCTAGAATGGTTAAAAAAAAAAGTAAGAGTGGGAAAAATGAGTTGAAAGACAATTCAAAACAAGAAAAAAGAAAGTAAAGTGTATTTGCCAAGGCTAGTAATGTTAGGAAAGCTATTTATTCCAATTGGCCTATGCTAATCCTTGTATGTAAGGGAGTTAATTTGAATACTAACCATGAAACTAATGTTTTACCTAGTGGCATTGAGTCAGTTTTGTAAGAATACGAAGAGGTGTTTTCCAAAGAAGTGCCTCATAGCTTGCCACCATCAAGACGAATAGAACACCAAATTCACTTCATTCTTGGAGCCTCCACTTCAAAACTAACCAGCCTACAAGACTAACCCTGAAGAGGCGAAAGAAATTCAAAGACAAGTAAAAGAGTTTATGGCCAAAGATTACATTAGAGAAAGCATGAGTCCTTGCATAATTTTGACCTTGCTAGTGCCCAAGAAGGATAAATCATGGAGAATGTGTGTTGATTGCCGACTATTCAACAAAATCACTATAAAGTATAAACATCCTATCCCTAGGTTTGATGATATGTTGGATGAGTTGCACGGATCTTACTACAAAAAATGGTGCTATTTAGTGGTGGTTATTTAGAGGCAGTTAGTTAACTACCTCTAAAATTTTTTATAGCAGTGGTTAAGCTAATAGTTGCTATGTTTTAAGAAATTTTTAACAATAGCGACGGTTATCACTTTAACCACTACTATGTTTTTTTTTTTTTTTATATATTTGGTATTCCTATAAATGGTGCATTTGGCATGCAGAAGGGTTTTGGGTGTGGAAGGCTTTCTTCACCCTAAAAGCTTTTATGTCTAATCGACGTGCACAACCTCATCCTACCTTCCCCTCTCTGACTCCACGAATTTGTCGGTTGCATTACAAAAATTTCAGGAAATTCCAACGGATAAAATCCGTTAGAATTGCACCAAAATCCATTGGAATCGGCCATTCCAACAGAAATTCCAACAGATTTTGGTCTGTTGGAAAATTGCGCGTTGGAATGGCAAATTCCAATGGATTTTCTATTCCAACAAAAATTCCAACAAACAGAGCTTGTTGGAATATCAAATTGAAAAATTTGTCTAACGAGTTATTCCAACGGAATTTCCAATGGATTTTTTCCATTTTCCAATGGAAAAAATCCGTTGGAATTAACTCCAATGGAAAAAATCCATTGGAAATTCCAACGAATTTTTTTCGTTGGAAAATCCATTGGCATTCCCCGTAGGAACAGTAATTTTTTTTGCTTTTTTTGTTTTTTAATAATTTGAAAAATATTTTAACGAGTTAATATTCGCTGGAAGTTCTGTTGGAAAAGAAATTTCAATCACTTTTTTATTTTATATACTACCCAATTCAACAAAATAGAATATCTAATATGATAAAGTGCATATAATAAATAATATAAAAAATCTGAATGTAATAATGTCAATAATAACAATTAATATAATATAACAACAATTAGTCATCCCCTAAGGCGTCGTGAGTATCATCTGCCAACTGCTCCTTATCCTCATCAATGGTAAGGGCTAGAATCGAAAGAGTCTGAGAGGAATGCGGGGGTACGAAAGCATGCTGACCAGTCATAGAACTAACCTGCTACTTAAGTGCAATCAACTCACTCATCACAAAAGAGAAGGCCTGCTGAGACTCCGACACCTGGGTCTCTAACTGTCTGATACAATCCTCCAGCTGAGAGTTGCTCGAAGAGTCATGCTGAGTGGCAGATGTCTGTGACCCAGACGCGGACCCACGACCTGAGGATGTATAGTGGGCCCCTCTGATCCAAAACCAAATGTCCTACCCTTCTTATTTTTCCCATCAATAGCTTGGAAAAATAAGAGGGACTCATCTATAGATGACCCTCCTAAGGCTGATTAGGATTGCTCCAGTAATCTCTCAAAAGAGGCCTGCATATGATTTTGAAAGTAGAAGAAAATTAACAAAGTTTATTTGCAAAGAAAAAGAATCAAATTAAATTGTAATAAGAATCTAATTATTTATGTTTTAATTAGAAAAACTTACATAAGTTTGTGCAGCCCTCTCAGTTGACCATTGGTTTGTCTCTTGATCATGGTTCAACTTTGCGAAAAGCTCCGGCATGATAGGATCTCTCCCCAGCTACAGTCCCTGAAACCATAGTAACAAACAAACTCACTCATGAACTATTTAGGGACAAAAAAATAATAAAATAAGAAAATTCAGTTAGATAAAATAATTTACATATTATCGTCTATGCTCAGAGATAGAAATAGAACCACCCCGGTTCAAACATCCACCTTTACTAATAGACCGATTCTTCTTGTTTATCTCTGATTTTTGTTTAAACTTGGGGTCATTGTTCCACCTATCTTGCAAAGCCTGAAGGACGTTTGCAGACA
>JANHAO010024124.1:0-11702 GCA_026873985.1 Saraca asoca
AAATATAGGATTGAAAGAAGCATAAACCCACAAAAATAATATATAAAAAAATCAAATATACATACAAAACCATGAAATAACATTTAAGGAATTAAAAAAAAAATAGAGTGAAAAGCTTAATCCAATCAATATAATTATATATATATTGAAACAACACATACTTTGTACCTTGCACTTGATCTCATGCACAAGGTTTTCAGAATCTTCAACGTTAGGCATGTAGGTGGATGGAACTCGGCCCGGATTTGTGAGTATAGCTTTGGTATAGTTGAAAATACACATAATAGCCAATGTACTGAAAATGATGGTGTTCATTATTCCCGGCAATGTCACAAGACTGAACCACCTCCTTGTGAAAATGAAAATAGTGGTAAAGTAAATGTAGAGGATGCCCAAAATGACGGTGCTTACAGGAAAAGCAAAGTGGTAACGCCGCTTGTTTTTTCGGCCATGGTCGTGGGAAGGTAACAGAGGCACTGGCACCAAAGAAAAGGAAATGGGAAAAGGGAATTTGGTTTTAGTGAAATAAAAGCGGGGTTAGAAAAGTGACAGAGATGGAATGCAATTTTTACAACCTCCATGTTGTTAGCGGCAGTTGTAAATAACCACCTTTAGGAAACTACTGCTAACAACATCTTTTTTTGTAGTGTACCCTGGGTAAAAAACTACAAAACAAGATAGAGAATGAAACTCTCCTTTCAAGTGAAGATAATTAGAGGCGTGAGGAATAGTTGAAAAGTGACTTGTAGGCACATAATGTCAATAGCACATGGCAGAAGTGACTCGCTTTGTGTGCTCTGATGATCAAGTCAGTATGCAAGCAAAGTTTTAGTAAGTGTAGTAAAGATCATCTAAATAAGAGATACATGTTAGTATATATAGGTATCATACATGCCAATTGTTGTGCTCTTTGACCAATGATGTGCGACCATATGTCTTCAACGTATTAGTAGCATCAGTGAGATTCCCATTGGGTGGTTGCTGCAGTCACATTTTTTGTTCATGCTTAGGTCACGTCTTTTGTCATGTGTCAGTTAGGTAGCTATCCAACTAAGTCCTTTGTTTGGCTAACTCTATGAAGGAACCGATCAACTAGATGTAGCAAATCAATTAGTAGGGGTCTGAGATTACCTCTGTCATAGTCACTTCAATCATCACTCACAGTCGATGGGCTATACCATTTGCCTTTTTCCCTCTCAGCGAATACAATAGCTAGCCTGCCTAGAGACCTTTCATTCCCCAAAACCATTTGTCTTTTGTACCTTGCAAGCATTGATGGTTTTTATTTTCTTAAGGGGCCTTGAGACCCATAAAGGTCATGTTATGGTGAGGATCACTATCCAAGCCATGCATCTCAATTCTTCCTAGCCATTGAATTCCATTCATCCTTCTATAAAAGCCAATCTAGGTTTTTGGGAGACAATCTTTGCACTTTGCCTCCACAAGCTCAAACTCTGCTACTGCTTTCCACTGTCTTCTTTGGCACTTCTTAATAGTTTTTTGATTACTCCACCGCTTTTTTCACAAGCAACTTCTTGTACTTCTTCTACTTTCGCTTTTGAGTTTTCTTTTTCTTCTTTCTTTCTTTGTAATGTGTCGATAATGGTCTTTTCCTTGGTGGCATTACTCCTTGTGTTGGTCTGACTTTCATTGAGCTACATTAGAGGGACTAATGCTTCATGTACTTTACTATCTAACTCTCACCTTTTCTTTTTGCTCTGAATTTTTTTACCTATTTAATCATTCTCACTCGATCATCTTTTCTTTTAATTCACCCACTCTAACCATATTCTATTTTCTTGAAAGGTGGCCCTTGTCTTTGTGTTCTTCCACTTCATGACTTGTAGATTGGGCAACCTGATCATCCTATCCTCTAACTCTAACTCTTTTTCCAACTTTAGGGAATTTTCTTTTGAATGCATAGTCTACCACTTTGCTCATCCTTTCCTCATAATCATGGTCAAGTAGTCCTGATACAAGAATGGGAACGAGTGAATTCACTTAATCGATGCCACTCCAGATGACTAAAATGGATTCACCTTGATGTGAAGCTAATTGCTGCTTCTACTAAGTGACAGGACCCAGATGTCATCCACAAGTTAGAGAAGTTTCACATCTTGGACAAGTCCATTTAGAGGATCTTATTCAAGCTTGCTAAAGCAAATAAGCTGGCTTGCATCTATAATACTTTGCCCTTTGTGATGTTCTATAAAGACATGGTTGATCCTCTCCATGTTTGCCTTCCTCTTTATGCTTTTCAAGCAAGCATTCTCCAAGCTTTAAATGTTTGTCTTTCTCAGTTGACCTAGAATGCTTAGGTTTTTTTACTATGCTTTGAAGTGTTGAGTGTTCACTTTTGTCTATCCTTAACCATGGGGTCCTTCTTCTTCTTCTTCTTTACTTACTCTCAGCAAAAAGTCAGGGGTTGGATACACTTTATTCAGTGCCCTAATCAGGTTTTTATAGAATACAAGCTTACAAATATTCATATCTAGAAGTAGTCATTCTTTAGGGTCTGTATGGCCAAGGAGTTTCACACATTTTTCTTAGATAAGGGCCATTCAACCCAGTTAAGTGGTTTTCCCCCATGAAGCAACCCCGGAGCCAGTCTCTAGAAGACTTTTTGAATAATGAACAAAGACTTCATCATTTGACTACTTGTGCTAGAGCCATTTGATGCACAATTTATCCTTCATACGTATTTTGTTTCTACTCCGACTTTACTTTTTATTTTGTCTTTACTGACTTTCACTTTGTTTTTTAGACTACTAATTAAACCAAGAAGTGATAAAGATTTATCGATTGAAAATGGACCAGAGAAACTAGTAAAAATTCATGCTCAGGCATTGGCCAAGCAAAAGCCTATTGTTCCATTCACCACTTAGATCAAGCCATCTTTGCAAGCAACCAAAGCTACTAGTGGCCCCATCTCTTCTAATTGGCCTAATCTCTTACCCGATCACACCAAAGTGCTATCTTCATGTAAGTAAAAGGCCCCTTTCAAAAACTCTTCCAAGGGCAGGGGGAGTAGTTCCTCTTATGCTCCTACCTCTATTGAGAAAATAACAAAGTGTGCCTGGAAAGAGTGATTACCGATCAAAGCCCCCCAAGAAAGAACCCTAACTTTCAATACCATAGATAGCTATGGTACAAAGATGTCAATTACGAGGCCTTTTTGCAAAGCCAATTGCTCCTTCTTGCTGACTAGGATCATAACGAGGAGTTTATATTAGACCATAGTCCCCTCTGCCAACTAAAGTCTTATCTGACCCAGATTGTTTGTTTGGCCACTTCCATCGTAGGCACTTTTCCAACCTCTGCATAGAATAAGAAGGAATTTGCAAACACTAACCTAAGCATCATGAAGTGTTGAGGAAGGATGTGAAGTTTAAAACTAAAGAACTGACTGATTGGGACATGAGCATCTCTAACCATACTAGCCACATCACTGAACTAGTGAAAGAATAGGATTCTTTGTCCCTGAAGAGTAAGGATCTAGAGAAGCAACTACCTTGAAGGCATAGAGAGTTGAGGTCAAACAAAGGAAGTGAAAAGACAATAAAGCATCCTTTGATAAAAGACTTAAGGTTGCTATTACTACAGCCGAAAAGCTTAGCTATCCCATGTTTTGAAGTAAGTTTGCTAAAGCTATTCATCAAATTCAACATTTCAATCCTGACTTGCGAATTGACCGTTCCAAGACAGATAAGGATAAAACTTTGGAGCAAATTTTGGAAGAGTTAAAAGAAAACTAGGCTCTGGTTTTTAACTTTGCTGGTAATTATTATTGTCTTTTTCCTTCTTCCTTTTTTTCATGTGCATATGATATTCTTTTAGTCAACTTTTGTATGGTATCTTGTCTATTTATTCATTTCCATTAGGGCTTTACCTTTTCTATACTCCATGTAAAGACATTATTATTTTTGCACTATTGAACTTTTTGATTAATTGAGCCTCCAACGGGCCTCTTGTCTGCTATTCTTCACCCCCTTTTTTTTGTTACCTTTCAATTGTCCAAGTCTCCATTGAGTTTTATCAGCACTTTATCTTGTGTTTGCACTCAATCATTGCACATCAATAGCTTCGCCAAACATGTACATTCTACCAAAACTAAAAGGGCTACTCATCCTTTTATCAGTAGCTAGATGTCTGTTTGGTCTTTTATTAATGTTTTAGGGTCTGCTTGGCCTTTTATTAATGCTGAGGGATCTACTCAGACTTTCCTTGATGTTGAGGGATTTGCTTAAGCTTTTATTATTACCAAGGGGTCTCCTATCAAGGGATTTGGTCAGGCTTTATAAGTGCTGAGGGGTTTGCTCGGGCTTTTATAAGTGTTGAGAGGCCTACCCTGGCTTTTATTTGCGCCAGGGGATATGCTCGAGCTTTATAAGTGCCAAAGGGTCTACTTAGACTTTTATTAGTGTCAAGGGATTTACTTGGGCTTTATAAGTGCTGATGGGTTTGCTTGGGCTTTTATTAGTGTTGAGTGGTCTGCTTAGGCTTTTACTAGTGCCGAGGGGTTTACTTAGGTTTTATAAGTGCTGAAAGGTCTACTTGGGCATTTATTAGTGCCAACGGGTCTGCTCAAGCTTTTAATAATGCCGAGGGATCTACTTAGGCTTCATAAGCGCTGATGGATCTACTCGGGCTTTTATTAGTGTCGAGAGATCTACTCAAGCTTTATGGGTTGATTGGTATCCTCTGGGGTAAGCATAGAGCTTTGAATGTTCTTATGTATTTTAAGAACTAGCGACAAAAATGGGTTGTAAGGCATAATCATTTCTTTTGTCTACTTGATGATTTTGTCCCAATGATGTAGCAATATGTTTCCTCATATTGCTTAAACTTGCTTACATGTGATTGTTGTTGTAGCCTGAGGAGGTGACCCAACATTTGGAACTACATTGCCAACAAGATTTGAAAAGCCATTCTTATTAAGGCCTATATTTCTCAAGGCCTTGACTACCCAGCTTCACCTTAGGAACTTGAGCTCAGCCTTCTTGTCCTATTCTCTGAAAGTGTGCCAAAAATTGAGAGTTATTTTATGAGAGACTCTTCCATAACTTTGGCTTGTACAACTCAAATCTCGTTCTATGAGAGGCCTTCCTCGACAAATACACCATCATCATTGTGAATGTTGAAGTGAATGGGTGAGCAAGGTTCCATCAAAAGGAAGACAACTTTTGTGGACACGACATGAGAGTAAGCTAAGGTGCATTGTAAGCTAGCACATCTTCTGGATTTTCGTTATTCAGATACTCATTGTCACCCCTTGGATTATTCATAGAATCAAGAGAAATTAGATTTTTGATATATGATGATCTAAATTGAGGTAGTTATGCTGAAAATTTTTCTCGCTTTGTTTAGGCCATTTGGAATTTTTTAAGGTATTCCTCTCTTGCTCTCCCGTGGTCCTCAGTTGTAGAAGATAAGATCCGAGTTGAATAAGAGCCAAATCGAGGAGACATTAGTGGCTAAAAAAGCTATAGATGGCACTGAATGAAACTTTCCTTTCAGGTGAAAATGACTAATGGAGTGAGGAATAGTTAAGAAGTAACCTGTAGGCACAGCAAAGTGAATAGCACAAGGCAAATGTGGTCCATCATGCATGCTCTAACAATCAAGTTAGTATGCAAGTAAAGTTTTAGTAAGTGTAGTCAAGATCATTTGAAGAGGAGATACTTGTTGGTACATATAGGTATCGAACTTGCCAATTGGCGTGCTCTTGGACTAATGATATGTGACCATGTGTCTTCAACGTATTGGTAGCATCAACAAGATTTCCATTAGGCAATTACTATAGTTATATTATTTGTGCATGCTTGGGCCATGCTTTTGGTCATGTGTCGGTTAGGTGGTTATCTAGCTAAGTCCTTTGTTTGGCCAACTCTATGAAGGAGCCAATTAACTAAATTTAGCAAGTCGATTGGTATGTGTCTGAGACTACCTCTACCATGTCATTTCTTTAATCAGTCTTGGCCGATTAGCAGCAGTCAATCATCTAAAGACTAATGACCATTTTGGGCTATGTTAGAGAGCACTTTAAGCCTAGAGGAACTACCTAATGGAAAAGATGTCAAGTAATGATGACAACTTTTCCAAATTATTAAATTTTTAAGTGATGTGTAATTATGCCATGTTTCCTAATGTAGGAATTCTAAGTTTGCACATCCTCAAATTTCAAGTGATCATAATGAAGTCGGTAGACCATTTATTGGAAAAGACATGATGGATGGAACATTTTTTAGACACAATTCTGAAAGGCATTTGTTAGAGAGAATGGTTCTAAGCAAAGACAACAAGCTATGACTTTTTTTCAATTTTTAGTTTCTCTAGTAAGCATTGAGAATCATTGTCAAGTACTGACAATAAACTTTGCCCCCTTCAATAATATGTAATGCTTTGATAGATGTATTCCAGTGAATAAAAGATGATTTTGCTTCCAATTGAATGCATTCTAATATATGAACTTCTACCAAGGAAAGGAGATGGTCAGGCAAATATTCCCTCAATTTTGGACATTTATGTAAATGCAAATGTTTAAGAAATGGAAAATGAAGCTTGCTACCATGTTTGACATCTCTTCAAATGTTAGCTTCTCCAACAATGGAAACAGTTGAAATGAAGATAAGCCTAATTTGCCACCATAGAACTTTGGACCAACAATTTGTACCAAATTCATTCTCATAATGAAGAGCTTCTTAGGAAAAAGTAGTTGTCCAAATGATGGGAGGGATAAGCAGTAGTTACATTCACTTATAGTCAAGCATATTAAGTGAGAAAATGAAGAATCCCTTATCTATCTTGGAAAACTACATCCACCATAGAATTTGATGGTAAGTTTTCTTAAATTTGTAAACAGTCATAGATGGTTTAGTGTATCTGTTCTAACTCCTAAATCTTAAGTATCACTACCCTATTCTAGCATTGACTCCTCAATTTGCTCTTTATTCTTCAAGTTGGCCTCAAAAGAATCCATGGCATTAATAACATTTTGTAGCTTCTAGATTGAAAGCTTACCCTATAGATAAAGAAAAATTTTCTTAGCTTTGACCCTTAATCCATGCAATTGTCTTCCCACAACAAAAGCTATCAAACTTATGAGATTTTGTAGTCTGCAAATTTCTTTTGGCTTCTTTATCGAATTAGTGTCACATATATTGACATAGCCCAAAATAACCACCAATCATAAAATGATCAATCACGTTCAATCAACTAGAATCAATCAAAGAAATGATTATGAGGTAAGAGTAAAGGCTTAGACCTAAACTGATTGACTAGTTGCACCTGGTTGGTTAGCATAGGATGCAAAGTTAGTTGCATGAAGACTTAGGCAAGCTAACCTCATAACTAGCATAACAAAAGGCATGACCCAAGCATGCAAAAATAATGTGATCACAACAACCACCCAGCAAGAATCTCGCTTACACCACCAATATGCCCAAGACACGTGGTTGCACATTATTTGTCCAAGAGCATGACAATTGATATGCTTGACACCTATATAAATAAACAAGTATCTCATTCTCAGATCATCTTCATTACATTTACTGAAACCTTGTGAGGGAACTAACTTGAGCATCAGAGTGTGATCGACAGATCACTTCCATTATGTATGACTGACTTTATTATATGTAGGTCATCTCATTGATGGTTCCTACTCTACTAGTCAACCTTTCTCAAAAAAAGAAAAAAAGAGTTTTATATAGCACTATCTATGGCATTCTTGGCCACTCATATCTCAATGTTCTCATTCAAGCTCTAGCCTCGCTCCACCGATTGACATACATAGTACTGTGAGAAAACTCGGGATGAGTACCATAGAGATCAAACGAAGAAGCTCGTAAGATTATTGTTGAGCTTAAGCATGGTGCACTGGCTCAATAGGTTCACCAGCTATAGGGGAGTTGGAAGCTTGTGCCCAAATACTGTAGACCTCCAAGTCCTATCCTCATAGAGTTTAATCCAACCACTCATACACCTTTTCCCAACTTACCCGACCTCATTGCACATTTAAACCCCAACAACATTGGCCACATTTGGCAAACCCCTCTACAAAAGCAAATTCTAACCCTACCATTCCTCCTCCAATAACCATTTTTGTCAACCCATTCCTAAAGCACCATCTTGTCAGCCCACAAGTCTCACAAGTTCAAACCCTAATTATCTAATCCATTTCCATCATTTGCATGGCTTCACTACACATAGCTAATCTCTACCACCATGTGTAGCATCATGTAACCTGTACGCATGAGCCTTATGGCCCATTAAACCTAACTATAGACCTCACCCATAGTTCCAAGCAATTATCATTTTGCAAGCTGGGGAACCATTATCATGACCTAAACTCTTAGTCATGACTGACATGAATATCAATCCCTAATTGATTAATATTTCCTCCATATTCACTTCAACTCATACTTATTTTAATATTTCCTACTTACATATATTTAAACCTAATTGATTAATAAAGGCATCTTAAACTTTTTAACAAAGAATGAAACATTGATATATAAACATATTTTTATAATGTATAGAGGCACTACCCAACCTTGGTGCATGCTCATTTAAACTTTCATTCTATTGCCTTCAACATGTACTTAATGGTCATTACTATTAACAATGATTCCATTGATTTACCATATTCATTTATCAACATGGAAAAATAGTAAGGAATGGGTAGCTCTAAGGTTAAATGATATTCAAGGTTATAAATTACATATTTTTGGAATACTTGAAACTTCAACATGCAATATTTGGGCTTCCTGTCTAGTAAGATTGTGAATTCTCATAGTAACTTCAATTTAATTTATTCCTCAATTACCCCTTCCATTGTTTCTACCAAATACAATCAGTACTCTCTTAGAAGCTACATGTTGGTTTACTAGTTGATTTTGAAGTTGGACTTGAGAATTTGCACCATACCTCGAGACACCAACATTCATGGGACATTCCTAAACTCTATGTCTTGACTTTCAACTTCAAAATCATCTCATCAATTTCCTTCCACATGGTCTATAATGCATTGCATTACAAATTACGCATCATGGCTCCTCAACATTAAGTTTCCCCTAATCCTGGATTACATTTCTTCCATCGGACGAAGCAAAATAACTAAAATTAATTGACCTCTTATCTTTCTTCTTATAGCTAGATCCTATAACTAGAATGATCCAGTATAATTTCTTCTCCGCCCACTAGGTGGTATTCCACGAACTAGAGTTGGTTTTCCTTTTTATGCAATACTAGCTTTCTCAATTCGAGATCTCTTCTTACTACCAAGGGACACTCTTCTTTTGTGGTGCTCTTTTGACCTTAATTCAATCCACACAACTTGATTCATAGATTGCTGGTACACTTTATCTAGATTAATTTTGATTTGATCAAGATAAAAATCATGGAGTCCTTATACAAACCTTTCTACGTTCATAGTTTCATCAAAAGTCGAGTGAGTTGCATATCAAGAAAGCTGAGTGAATGGAGCATCATACTCACTTACGAATAAATTTTCTTGTTTCAAATTTTCAAACTTTATGGCATTTGCTTGTTGTACACTAGGAAGAAGGAATCTATCAACCAAAGTTTCTTAAAACATTGCCTAAGTTAATGGTTTAACATTAACAGCTCTTTTCCTGATAAGTTCAATATACCAGTAATGTGCCAAATCATCTAGTCGGTACCTAACTAGCTCTATTAGTAAGGGTTTGAGACACTATAGCATCCTATAAAATCTCTCAATTTGATCGAGAAACTGATACAGGTCCATAGAAGAATCTATTCCCATATATCAGGCCAACTTTAGTTTTAGAAATTCATAAATAATTCTTAACCTACTTAATCACTCGTTTCTAAAAAGAGAAGTGTAATCTCTTCCATTTCATGTACCTTTATCGAGCCCTTTATCATGATCTAGATCTTGATTTTGTATTAATGCTAGTATTAAGCAATTCATTATCTTCCACACTAGGTTTTCTGCCCATTAAGGGACTTCAGGATTATCACCAACTTCATATTATAGATCAATTCATCTAATGAACAATTCTTCATTACCAAACTTAGATTCTTGGATTTGTTGCCTTCTAGCTTTTACCATAATTTACATCACAAAATTAATCAGATTATCAAGTCATACAAAGGTTCTAATTTAACTCTGCTAATGTGAACACAAATTTTGGTAGGTCAATAGGAATGATATCAGCAATATGTGCTATTGGGTACATATGTCCTATTGGTATTGTTCCTATTAATACTTGATGAAACTACCACCATAAAACAACTCTAATCAACTCTATGTAATTCTAGATGTAGGCCTATACTCACAGCCTAAACCATGCTCTGATACTTACTTTGTCACAACCTAAACTCCTGATCATGGCTGGTGTGAATATCAATCCCTAATTGATAGTCATCAGCCTTTAACCCATCTCTGTTATTCATTTTTACTTATACTTATTTTAATATTTCCTCCTTACATATATTCAAAACCTGATTGATTCATAGAGGCATCATAAACTTATAGACAAAGAAAGAAACATTGGTATATAAATAAGTTTTTACAATGTACAAAGGCACTATCCAACCCTAGCATGCACCCGTTTAAACTTTTGTTTAACAAGCCTTCAATAAGTACTTAATGGACATATACTCCTAAAAGACCCTCTATTATGGTGTATTTACATTAGTAGTGACTTCCATAGAGTTATTTCCCATCCTTACTTTTTGGAGATGTGTTAATAGCAAATTCTTAAGAATCTAAAAAAAAAAAATCTACAGAAAAGTAACTCTAGGGCTTAGTGAGATAAATCCATACCTACCTCATAAATTTATCAACATTTAGCCATACACATCTACATCATATTATCAGAGAGCATAACTTATGCTAGATTTAACAAACACCTCATAAAACCCAGGGAATTAACCTCTAAGTAATATCACAGTACATTATAATTATTAAACTATAAAGAACCATGATTTTCTCATGGCCTCAACCCATCCTCATTAATCATTATATGTTCATATCACAGTACCATATCGTATTCTAGCATTTCATAAGAATCAATCTTCACATGATTTTACATCAAATTGACACATCACATTAAATCTCTTTTTAAAATTTCATAAAATAACCATCATATATCATATTATCTGTATAGCTTCAAGCCATTAATAGCCATATCATATAATCAAGTCATATTTTATCACATTCCAATGTACTCAAATTAACAATTTCAATAAACAACACAATAAATAATAACAATGTAAATCTTGTTGTTACTCTTTTCCAACCATAACCCATGCAAATCTAGTCTTTTCCCTCTAAGCACCTGCCTTATTCCACTCACTATATTTGGAATGTGTAGATCCAAGATTCAGTTCATATAACCCATCCTATCAATCTCATCATTTCACATTTCATTCTCATCATTTGCTATCTCATGTCTCATAGGGAAATTTTCAAGCTTTTCAATAGAATTATTGCTTATCACAGTCATACCACATATTACATTTTCCATCAACATCATAATCACATGTTTCTCATCTCATTATTATGATTTCATTCATTCACATCATAACCACACATCTTTCGGTCACACTATATTTATAACTTTCCATATTGCTTCCATAACATTTATGTATAATCAATTACTACGTTAATCAATATTAACTTAGATTACTCATTTAAGACTTCTTATTCATTATAT
>JANHAO010024125.1:0-11707 GCA_026873985.1 Saraca asoca
CTAGACTTAAATTATTGAAGTATGAGAGTGATTTTTATAAATCAATCTTTATTATTAGTTATTTTTGTTATTTTGTCTAAAGTGGCTTTATTATTTTATTTGTGAAAATTTTGGATATGTTAATGAAGGAATTGAATTGAATTAATGATGTTTGTTTGCAGATGTTTAAGCCCTAATTGTGGCTGGAAAAAGACAAGGAAAAAAGGAGGAATTAAAGAGAGGAGGCAGCTATTACAGCAAGGAGACAGCATTGCAATTTTTTGCCAATTGTAACTTCATTTTTCTAGTGGGGTCCAACATTATTTGAAGGGTAAAAGAATTCTGATTAAAAGAGGACAGCGAGGGGAACATGTCAGCTGAAGTCTTGGACACATTCTGCCCATTTTTGGTGCCCAAAAATAATAACCCCAGAGGAGCACATGAGCTAGGGGGATTCTGGCCATTTTTGGGTACTGAAAACCCTAGAGAAGAGAGGGAGCTAGCATAAGAAACATCAATAGACCCAAAAAAAAGAAAGAAAAATTCTAGATAGGAACAGAGGAAGTAGGGGAAGGCACAGAGATGTAGAAGTGATGCAAAGGAGAAAAGGATTCTAGATTTGAACTTCTTTCTTTCCTTTTCATCCTTTTCTCTTGTTATTTCTCATTTTGGTGAACAATGAATGCTTTGTATTTAAGAGTTATTGCAGATTTGAACCTGAGTTGAGTTTATTTTAGTTAGGATTGATGTTGAACTTTAATCTTGTAATGAATTTCTAGACTATTATTTGTAATGCTGAGTAAATCTTCCCTTTTCATTTCAAGTGTGCTAAATTCCATTTCTCATTGTTAACTGGCAATTAATGATGGGATATAGAAATAACTTTAAATCTAGAAAGATTGAGGTTATTGGACATGGCTTGAATGATACAAGTTCAACTTTTATATATTGTTGATTTGTAGATAACAGAGGAATATGTTATTTACCTTGCAAAACCCAAAGGAATTGGTGTTGAAAATTATGCTCTAAAATCTAGATTAGCATAGGAATATGTGTAATCTAATTTAAGAGCTCTAAACACGTTAGAATTGGGAAATTCACATGTGCTATCATGAAGTTCTGGTTTACTAGGAAATTTGCTGCAACATTACTATAGCAGTTGGGCAGGAATTGCATGTTAAAGGGATTCATCAATCTCAACTAGTTAATTCAAATATTAATCCATTTTTCTTGGAAATTCAGTACCTCTTTTCTTGAATTATTAGTAGTTAGTTCAGCATATTCATTTTGCTATTTTAATCATCTTAGTTAACTCAAAGAAATTATTGTTTGCTTAATTGGACTTTTACATTTAATTTACAAGAATTTCAATCCCTATGGAGACGATACTCACTCACTCTATATTACTTGTTTGACTGTGTGCACTTGCATATTTGAGTGATTAAACATCAATCACACTCACTGAACAAAACTCTACAAGAGCACAAGCTTTATGTGAAATTCTTCAAATGTGAATTTTGGGCAACCAGTGTTAAGTTTCTTGGTCATGTTGTGTCATAAGAAGGAACATAAGTTGATCCCCAAAAAGTAAAAGCTATAAAGAAATGACCTAGACCTATAACTATTACTGAAATTTGAAGTTTCTTAGGATTAGATGGATACTATCAGAAATTTGTCATGATTTCTCCAAGATTTTTGCACCATTGACTAAGTTGACTTGATAAGGAGTGCAATTTGAATGGGTCTTACATGTGAAGAAAGTTTTCAAAAGCTAAAGAGGTGTTTGACAAAAGCCCCAATATCAGCATTGCTATCTAGTTTAAGTGGCTATGTAGTGTATTGTGACACTTCATGAATCAGACTTGGATGTGTGTTAATACAAATGGAAAAGTAATCACATATGGGTCATAACAACTAAAGAAACACAAGTAGAATTATCCTACTCATGATTTGGGAGTGGTAGTTATAACCTTTGCTTTGAAGATATAGAGGCACTATTTGTATGGAGAAACTTGTGATATTTACATGGACCACAAAAGCCTGAAATACATCTTCAAACAAAAAGATCTTAATCTTTGACAGTGAAGATGGATGAAGTTGGTCAAAGATTATAAATGTTCGATATTGTATCATCCCAATAAAGCAAATGTGGTTGTGGATGCATTAAGTCACAAATCAATAAGTAGTTTAGCTTATCTTCTCTCTAAAAAAGAAAAGTTAATGTGTCTATCTAGAATTTGGCATGCTTGCCTTGCAACTAGAAGTTATAGGCCAAACTTTGATTCTAGCCCACATGGCGAAATAATCAATAATGGTTGATTGTGTTAAAGAAGCTTAAGAACAAGACCTATAATATGTGATCCTTAGATAAAAGGCAAAAGTGAAAGCTAATTCAAATTTTACAATAATAAGATAGGAGTGCTTAAAAAGGAAGGAAAATTATGGGTCCCCTCAAGTGTTCATAATGATTTCTTGCATCAAGCTCATAATTCATCATACACAATGCACCTAAGAGTGTCTAAGATGTACCATGATTTGAAAGAGGTAATCTGATGAGAAGGCATGAAACGAGATGTGCTTGAATATGTGAAAGCATAAAATCAATGTCTGGTAAGACTACATCAATCCATCAAGATTCTGGAATGGAAATGAAAAGCATAATAATGGACTTCTTAGTTGGATTGCCAAAGTCTCTAAAAGGCTATGATTCGATTTAGGTTATCATTGATCGCTTAACTAAAATAACTTATTTCTTACAAGTCAAGATGACTTACTTAATTGCTTAATCCTTAATTGGATAGTTCCTCTTCATGGTGTGTCACTGATGATCATTTCAAATTATGGCACTTAATTTACTTGTTACTTCTGGCAATCATTTCAACAAGCATTGGGTACTCAAGTATAGTTTAGTACTACTTTTCATCCATAGATATATGGTTAATCAAAGTGAACGATGCAGATTTTGGGAGACATGCTTCGAGCATGCATGCTGGTATTGGAAGGAGGTTGGGAAAGATATTTGCCACTTATTGAATTTACCTACAACAATAGTTATCAATCTAATATCCAAATGGCACCAGTTGAGGCATTATATGGAAGGAGATGTAGATCTCTGAAGGCAAAGTTGTTAGGATTGGATCTTGTAACAATGCCATTGAGAGGTGCAATTGATTCATGATCAAATAAAAGTAGCTCAAGACTGACCAAAATCATATTCAGATAAGAGAAGAAGAGAACTACAGTTTGAGGCTAATGATCAAGTGTTTCTCAAGGTATCTCCTATGAAAGGAATCATATGTTTTGGTAAAAAGGGAAAATCGACATGTGATATATCAGACCATTTTGAACTATCAAACACATAGGAGCTATAGTGTATCAATTAGAATTGCAAGCTGAAATATAAGGAATCCACCCAGTATTCCATGTCTCAATGTTAAAGAAATATATCCTAGATGAGCCTCATATAATTAAGTAAGAACTGATTCAATTAGACACCAAATTGACTCATGAAGAGCAATCAGTAAGTATTCTTAATCGACAAATTTGAAAGCTAGGGTCAAGAGAAGTTCCTATGGTCAAAGTGTCATAAGGACAACACGATGAACAAGAAGCCACATAGGAGTTAGAGCTAATATACAAAAAAAAGTATCCCTGATTATTTGGTGGGTACGCATACAATAAATATTTAGTATAAGATGTTATTCATAACTATTCATTCATTTTCTTTAACTTACTTCACTATTTAGAATTTGGGGATGAATTCTATTAGGGCGAGAGAATTGTAATACCCCAAATTTTATAAAATTAATTTTGATAATAAAATGACTTTTTGAACAATCTGAAAAGCTAAATTTGAAATTTTTGAGACCTTCAAAACTATAAATTTTGAGATACTAAATGTTCAAATACAGTAGAAATAAATTATATGAATTTTAGGAATCTTCAAAAAATTGAAATTTCCATTTTGAATGCTTATAGAATAAAATCAGTGTTTTCGGGACTTAATTTCCAAAAAAACTTTAGAGAAATCAAAACTAGGGCTACAAATACCCAACGAATGCAAAATTTTATTCATTACAAAGGTAAACAATTTGATTAAATTGTGTTAAAATTTCATAGCCATTGGCGTTCGATGAATATGTTAAATTTGAACTCGAAGTTAAGGGAATTAGTAAAGTCACTAAAGAAAAAGTTTGAAAAATTTTCAATTAAAAAGTCAGATGTAAAAGTTGACTTAAATCTTCCAAATTTGTCCCTCAAAAGTCAGTTTCCTTTTCCCTTTCCTACACCCACCTCCCATTGTATTTCATGACACAGATTCAAGCTTCAACTTAGGAAGCAAGTTCACTTTCTTTCTACACCATCTCTCTTCAAGTTAGCACCTTATTCCTTCATAATAATTTTTTTATATTTTTACTACTAATTCCTCTCATTTTCCTCTTCAAATCAATACCAAAATCTTGTTGATTCATTAAGTATAATGTATGAATTTTTTAATCTAAAAGTTACTATTTAGCTTCACTATTCATCTCATGAACTCATATGAATTTTTGGCATTTTTGGGGCTTATATCTTCTATTTCTAGCTTGTTTCTATGGAATGAAATCATAATCTAATAGTATTTGACTACTTGATGAAAGAAAAAAAACTCTTGAAATCTAAGAATTTAACATGCCCTTCTTTCTTGTTCATGAAGAGCACTGAAGAACTTTTGTTTGATCATTTTGATCTCTTTGTTTCCAACCACTTAGGTGAGTAAATCACTCCCTCTTCTCATATTTGCAACAATGCTTAGTTTCTTTGTGATTAAAAGTAGGTTGAGTTCATATTAATTGATGTTTTGTCTAGTTGAAGTTATTTGATGAAAATATTAGAAGGGTAACATATAGGTGATTATTTGGAACCAAAGTGTTAATGTGTAAGCTTGCATAGCTACATAAATATGGTAATAGGAGTAAAAATGAAATAAGAATTGGATCTAGCTGAGATAGCTTATGAAGCTTGGTTAAGAAAATGAGAGTTGTCCTTCTAAGAATGTGTGTTTAAACTAAAAGTTGGTATGAAATTAGACATGCAATCATGATCACAAGCATAACCATAAGCCCAGAAACTTGAATTCGAGTGAAATCGCGAGTCTAAATATGAATGCTCTAATTTAGTTTGAGAAGCTTTAGTTCAAAATACGAGTGTGCTTGCCCGAAGTTACAAACCGTTAAGAAGTCCAAAACTACAAATGATCTGAATCATGACCAAGATCGAAAACAAAGCTAGGAAGGGTCAATTTGAATCACATAGAGCTAGTTTAATTTTTTATTCAAATCATGATGACCTGAATGCATGCTCTATTTCTACAATCATGATCATGAAATGAGTGTAAAAAAGGATGATTCAAATCATGAACCCTGGAAATGAAAAATATGTTGAAATAGTTTTGATATACTATAAGCTAATGATGTGTTGCCTATAACTTTGTCTCTATAGATGTATAGATTGTATGATTAGGTTTAGGAATTCAATTGTTTATTAGTTCACTTAAGTCATGGGGTTTCCCTTGTCGTGTTATTGCAAATGGGACATGTTAAGGTAGTGATAGTATAATAGGATAACTAGGTAAGTAGACTATTATTATTATCTTGATTCATTTGTAAATTTGGAAATGACTGAATGACTAAAGGATTGATTAGCTAAGTATTAGCATTATATTGAATGTGTTGTGAATCAAGTAATTAAGTTCGTGAATTATTTGATTTGTATCCTTGAAAGACTTGAGAATTTTTGAAGAACATAAGACTTTTTAAATGAGTTCTAATTAAGCATACTTTAACATAATGAAAGTTATTTCTTAGCTTCATATAAAGAAATTATACTCTTGAATATTATCCGTAAAACTTAAGTAAAGAATCATATGGATAAGTCCAATAAAGTTGTAAATTATAATGCTTCCTCACAATTCTTGAAGACTCAATTGAAAGCCTTATCATTTGTTTACCAACTAATATTCTTGAAACTTGACAAGACAAATGAAAAGTAATTCTCTCTTGTCACTAATCCTCTAAGAAGGCAAGATAATTGTGAAGTTCATCTAAGTGTTAAAGCTAAAAATTGTGAAAGAATCTAAGGACATAAAGATATATGGAAATAAAATGTGATAAGGTGGGATCACCTTGTTTTATAATATAAATATAGAATGGATTAGTGACTCTATACAGAATATGATAGTTTGATGAGAACAACCTATAGTATATTAAGAATAATAGAGCCTATGTAGAAATACGATGATTATTGTTTAACAAAGATACTATGATGAGTTGATTGTTGAGATTCTCCATCTTAAAATTTCTTATTACTTGAATCCTTGGATAGATGGGATATCTATTGATTGCTTATATACTAATGCTATGACAATAGTCTTGATGATTATCATGGCAATGTGACAAAGAAAATGTGATTATGATTGAATGCGAACTTCGTGATATGGTTGTTATGAGAAATGATATAGTTTGAAAGCTTCAGAATTCCACATGAGACATGGGATGATGATTGATAATGATGCGCTGATGAATATAAACTAAATCCTAAATCTATGCATTCCATTCTGTAGCATGGAAATAAAGGGAAACTAAGAGGGATAAGGCTGGCGGTTATTCAAGTTACGGTGGGAAGGAATAACAAGGAGAATCTTGATCTTAGTTATTTATTTTGCTTACTTACTTGGATTATTATTCTATAAAATGCTAAAATGATATGATCCTATGATATTATAGTGCGATCTAAAAATGTGATGATTGATGATGACTGCTTGAGGCCATGAGAAAATCATAGCTCTTTATAATGTGTTAATGATAATGTTGTGTGATGCTATTCAAAGTCTAATCTTTGTAACCTCATGACTTGTCTATTAATTTTGGTGTGAAATATGACCACATTTGCTATGATGTATATGCATTTGTTTGTTGTTGGTAAATTCATATGTAGGGTAGGGATTTTTTCTCACTAAGCCCCAAACTCACTCTTCTATGGACTATTTTTCAAATTCTCAAGTTATCGTTGCTTTCCATCTTCCAAAATAAGGATGGATGTTGACCCTATCAAAGTAACTACTGATGTGTTCACCACCACTATAGAGAGTCCATTAGGAACATATGGAGTTAGAATCCATTATGTCATAATATTGACTTTACTTGGATGTGAAGTCCTATATAAAGTAGAAATCATACCCATAGAACCCCCAAGTCTTATTGATGATGATCATGGGATGGTTAAATCCTTAGGGTATCTACCATCAGACTTCCTGTTTTGCTACTCTTTTGAAAATCAATATATAGTAGGGCCATAGAGTACCCACAAGGTCTTAGTTGGTTTAACCTATACTTTTGGTTCCATGACAAGCTATAGGTTGATCTAAATTTTTGGTTTGCCTTTGCCCTTATGAGGACATATAGGGTAGTATAGGGGATGAGTCATAGTTTTGGTTAGTTGTCTTTTTTTAATGTCTTTGTAAAACTTGATGGAAAATTGTTGATACTGATGTTCCAAAAGGCATGTGCCTTATTTGGGCAATGCTATTGTAAATTATAAAAATATGTTTATGTCTAAATGTGTCTTTATTTTTTTATAAGTTTATGATTTCTAAACTAACCAAATAAGTTTAAGTAAATATGATTAGTAATATTGATGCAAGTATGAACAAAAATGGATAATAGAAATAGGTTAAAGGTTAGTGATATCAATTAGATATCAATTAGGGATTGATATTCACGCCTGTTATGACCAAGGATTTGGGTCATGACATCATGCCATGAAAATTCTAGGACCTTGAATATGTCTCTTGGAATCAAGTGGAGAACAAAGAGCCTATGAAGGAGAACATGACATCAAACAAGAAATGAGCCATCCATCCATGGCAATATTAACATTTGCAAATGATGACCTTCTTCTTAACTATAAATGTCATAATCATCCTCTATTTATCACCAGCATCACTCATGAGCAAAAGGTCAACTGTATGTTGTATGATGAAGGTTCTAGTTTCAACATTTTACCACTTAAGATAATAAAAGACCTTGGGATTCCCATTAATGAATTAGCTCATATTCAACTAATGATTCAAGGTTTCAATCAAAGGGGACAACGAGCCATTAGAAAAATATGACTCAGCCTTTAAATGAATGAAATGGAATCAAGTGCCTTGTGCCATTTCATTGATTCTAAGACAACTTATAACTTACTTTTGAGAAGACCATGGCTGAATGAATATTTCATTGTTCCTTCTACATATCACCTATGCTTCAAGTATTACCACAAAGGAAAGGTAGGACAGAAAGTTACTGATAATAAACCTTTCATTGAAGCCAAGTCCTATTTTGCCGATGCTAAGTTGTACTTGGAGAATAGTGTGGTAACTGAAAGACACCCTACTATATCCTAAACTTTTGTTCTTATGAAAGATAACAAGAAAAAATCGGCGAATAAAGAACCACTCAATGAAAGAAAAGAAGCCATATTTCATGAAAAATGTCAAAAGAAGACAAAATGTGTTTCTATGCTTTGTTATCTTCTACTCTCAAAGGCCAATCCATTTTAATAGGAGAAGAAAATACTCACTTTGAAGAATTGAAATATTTAATCATTCTTGTTTAAAAACTCGAAACTCTCTGAGTAATTGAAAAATTGGAATTAGTTAAATTCATACTTCTTTCAATCTCAAATTTTTATTAGTATATTTTTTTTTTGCAAGATTTAGCATTAACAACAACTTAGACCTCACAATTATATAAACCTATGACCTAGGAATGTCCATGAAGATTCTCTCTATTAGGTGAGTGGGAGTTTATACCCTTCTAGCTTCCTTTTGAGATGAACGTGTATTTTTATATTAGCTTAGCCCAAATGTTTTCAATGTGTTAGGAAGTGGAAAAAGAATAATGATAAATGTATAATTAAAAAGGATTTATGATATGAAATGAGCAAACGAAGGATTTAAGAATATGTTACAAGTTTGAAAGAATCATGTATATGATCTAGATATGAAAGGGTTATAAGTTATGTAAAGTCAAATATTTTGGAAAATCTGACTTTACATGCTTCCATGACTTTTCAAGTTTTTGCAGATTTTCATAAATTTCATCGCATATCATGTTTTTCAAGGCTTTTCATCTTTTTCATAATTTTTCATAAATTGTCATTACCTTCAATGGTTTTCATAACTATCCTTAACTTTTGTATTTTCTTATGATCATTACCTTCAACGGTTTTCATAACTATCCTTAACTTTTGTATTTTCTTATGATCATTATAATTTTATAAATATTATACTTTTCATGAATTTCATATTCACCATGACTTTCATAATTTTTATGATACATTCTTTAGAAATCCAAGATTTTTATGTTTATTCTTATCCTTATTTCATGATTTAAATAAAATTTTTGTTGTAGCAACAACATAGGTAGACTAGACAATTCCTAAATAAAAAGGATAGTATGGAAAGGACAAGTGGATCTAGTAAGCATAGATATTATAATTTCTTTAGGGAAATCAAAGGAATAGATAAGTTTATAAAAGAAAGGTTCTTGTACATGACTAATACAAAGTAAAAAGGGAAAAGCCCATGTGTACTAGGAAGAGGAAACTAAATGATTTATTCATCACTATAAAGCCATAATAGCTGATGACCCATGAGATAGTGCGGTGTAGGAAGGCACAACTATACAAAATATAAAAAGTGCATTCAACATGATATGATATAGTTAAAGACCATAAAACCTCATTGCTTCTTTCCACTAAGCTTACATAGTATAAATGTGTGATTGTTTGAGACTATTTTATTTAACAAGGCTAGCAAACCAAATAGATATGAAATGCATGCATGATAACTAGTTAATCTGATGATCCCACTATACCTAACAAGGTAGCCATTATTAAGTATTATGATTAGTTGACCTGAGGGTCCCATTACTTACTACATTAAGGCAACCATTACTTCTTACTATGATTGGTTGATCCTTAGGTCCCATGTCTTGTTGCCTTAAGCAACCACTATATAGATTGGTTATGTCACCACCTTGTATGATAGTTAATGTGATTGTATGAGATTGAATCTGTTAGAAAGGAGAGGTTTAAAGGACTTGTATGACACCATATTAAAAAGTTAAGTAAACCAAAAATAAAAAATCATGATGATGCATGTCTATGAGTATCTATGTATATGAACATATATATGAATTTTTTATTTAGATATATATTCACAACTAAATCATTTTTCCACCCAAAATACTTGACTTGTACTCACCTCATTCCATTAACATTTTAGGTTATGAAATTTTGAGAAATATCTAATTTAGAGTAGACTCCTCTTTATATATGTGCATGAAATCATCTATGTGATCTCCTTGATTATTTCTTTAGTAATTGTATCCACTTAACCAAGCAAAAGTCCAAATGATTTATGTTTATGAAATATGAAAAGGATTTAAGTATTTAAATGTCTATGAAAATTTTATAAAATGATTTCATTAAAGGTTGCATTTCATATTTTTAAATATATGTGCATAGACATAATTTTAGCATTGTTTTCATGATTTTCAAAATATGTTTTATGAAAGGTTGAATATTTATAGGTTTGCGAGCCACCACGTAGTGGTTGTGCCGATCATGTTCCAAAAATTGGGGATGTGATAGTACAGTGGAACAGAGGATCTCATTTATCACTTGATGGCATACTATGTTTGAATGGTTGTCTAGTCTAATGATGAAAATTTCTAAACAACATAAGATCTCACTTCTCAAGTTTGCCTTACCACCATAGCCTTCTTATGCAACATCTGACTTCAAACTATTCCAATCATATTCCATCTCAATACAAAGTTAACAACATCCCATAACCATATCATACCCAATCCAACTCTAGAATCTAATCCTAACTATTGGCATACTTTTCAAGCAAATTATCTTGCTATTTAAACACCATTCCAAAGTCCAAACACCTACCCAAACTAATATCAAAGTTAACCTCCAAGTAGTACCAAGCATTTCTAGACCTTGAAGTATCCAATGCAGATCTTTATAAATAACTTAATGAAGCCTATCTCATTTCATGCCATCTAATGAAACCTTTGGAACCTCTAGATCCTCACTAGTACAACTCAAATCTCACATGTGAATAACATATGGGTGCTATTGGACACTCAATTAAGGATTATGGTGCTTTTAAGGACTTGGTCATGTCACTACTCGATGCAAAGATGATTGCAATTCAAGATGGAAATGGCCCAATGTCCATACAAAGCCCACTACCTAATCATGATGGAGGAGTGCAAGTTTAGACTACTTAAAGTTTGATGAAGGTGGAGCTTTACAAAATATTAAATTAGGAGAAGTCTACAATTTTTTAGAGTATATGATGTTTTTTTCTTCTAAAAATGTTTAAGTCATTTCAATTTCTTTTATATTTTCAAGTTGATTTTGAATTTCTTGTCGTTATGTTTTTCTTTCATTTCGAACCTTATCTAAATTTTTTTTTTACTTTGAACCTCATGTAAAATTATTTGTCAACACCAAAAAGGGGAAGATTGTTAGCCTAGATTACTCTAGCTACATACTTCCCTTAGTTTTAATGTTGAAAAACAAGTTTAACTAACAATGTATTTTAGTGTTTTTGATTTGTTTTACAGGTTCAAAGAAAAATAATTCAAGAGATCCAAGAATAGTTTTAGGAATTATTTTGTTT
>JANHAO010024126.1:0-11703 GCA_026873985.1 Saraca asoca
CTTTGAAATAAAGGTTATTTATTTTTTATCATAATTTTTATATTTAATATTTGATAAATAAAATATTTTTTATTTTTATTATTTTGTAATTATTAATTTAAATAAATTAGATTATTATTGTAAAAAATATTTTTTATAAAAAGAAAATATAATATTTAATTAATTTTATTTCATAAGCAGATTTATTTTTTTCCTTTTCTGGTTACAGGACCAAAGGCAAAGGAAGAAACGCAAATCGAAGGCTGCATGTGGTCACCAACTGCTGAGAAAATGTGGGGAGGAGGTTGGCAAAAGGCAGAATGTTAGAGGGCAAATTTGGAAGAAATTTGGAGAAGCTATAAGCTACTCTTATTAGCGTTTTACAAAAAACCATCAGCTACTAAAATAAGCTCTGTTACCAAACAGAGCTTATTCAGTCAAACTAACTTATAAGTTAGTCAAATAAGTTATAAGCTAACTTCTGAAACTTATCAAACACACTCCTTATATAGGTTTATTAAGGCAATCAGTCAACCTGTCCATGCAAGATCGATCGACCACGCGAGATTGTACTAATAGTTAACTATCCTTTAGGACTCGTTCGACTAATTGGCTCGAGTCCCAAGGCCACACTTGGTTTGAAACCACAATATAAAATCGTTAAATATTTCCATTTCAACCTAGATTTTGAGTTTTAAAATTTATTCTAACTTGTTTTTTCTAGTCTAGCTTATACTAATTTAATCCTATCCTTAAGAGATGTTGCATAAACCTTTTTAAAAGAGTAAGTTTTGAACAATTTTTTATAATTAATTTTTGAGAGAGCTTGACTAAAATTGTTCATTTTGTTAACATATATCATTGAACGATGATAAAGAATAAACAAATTTAATAAGATACTTAATAGATTTAATTTTATGAGAATATTATATTTTTTATATTAAATATATACTTCCATTCAATAATTATTGTCTATGCAAATGCATGAGAAAAAATCTAGTATGACTCCAAGATACCACATGTCAATGTAGAAATAACTTGAGATGAAGTTGAGCTAAAATAATTTTAAAAATTAATACATATTGTAATAATTTTTTAAACAACGAGAATGTTGTATTTCATTGTATTATTCATGAGAATGTTGTTATAACTATTATTTGTTTAGTACTTAGGTAGTGTAAGATTAAGGCTTTGCTTTATATTTCTTGTGGTTTGCATGGTCATGTAAAAAAGGAAAATTGAATTAAAAGATAAATAATTTATAGCTAAAGATAATAACTACAATTTGATTAATGTGAGTCAATTATTCAAAGATTATATATAAAGAATTGTGATTATGAATTGAAAGATGAAGTTATTATTCTATTTTAACACTCAAAGAATAAAGTCATATACTTTAATTACAATAAAAACCTCAACAAACCATAACCATAAATATGTTGTTATTAATTTAAAAAATTGATAAAATTTCATTAAACAAATGGATGTGATTATGAGAGTACATGAAACTTTCCTCATAAAAAATAGACTTGATTACGATTTTATTCCTATAATATACAAATTAATTATATTTGATTCCCTTAAATACAATATTTCATTTTAATACCTTTCTATACAAATGGAAATAATTTATGTTTTAAGTGGTAACTTTCGTAGAATTGAAAGTGGAAAATTATAATTTACATACAGACTTATAGAGTTCCAATGAAAATATAAGTTGGTAATTATTAAAAAAGAAAACTAACAAAACTGAATTTGTTACGTTAAAAAATTGCAAATTGCATGATTTACTTTTGGTGAAAACATAACCTAATTGGCTAATTTTGCCTTTAATATCATGTGATATGTTAATTTCTCTTCTAATTATTATTAATGCAGAATTTTGTAATTTTTGTTGGAGATTTGTGGTGTAAACAAAATAAGCAATTTGTGAGTTACTTTAATTTGGCTCATACAAGGGTTCGGCTTGACTAAACTTAGTTCAATTAATAAACAAATGAATCTGAACATAAAATTAGGCTCGATTAATAAACAAATCAAACTTGAGAATATTCGCACTTGACTCTTTTATTTCGTGAAGAACTTGTTTAAAAGATAAAATTAAAAATGTAATTATATATATTATATTTTATATATAATATCTTAGTATAAAAATATAATATCATATAATTATTTTTAAATATCATATTATGATTATAATTATTATCTTTATTTTTTATTGAGATATTTCTTTTAATATTTAGTATGTAATTTCTTTGAGTAAAATGAATTTATCATTTACACAAATTTAATAGTATAAAAAATCTAAAGATAAAATAATACATTATTTTTGAATGGAATTTTAAATTGTGAAAAATTAAAATATAATTTTTTTATAATTATAAATAAAAATTATTTATATTTTAATTGAATTTATTTTTTTAAAAAAAATAATAAGTAAGGTAAACAGACACTTGAGCTCAACTTGCTTATGAAGGAGTTAAACTCAAAATTTTTTATTTATTAAATAAACGAGTTTAAAAATGTTAAAAATTTGACTTAATTTATTTCTACTCGTATGTGTGCCAATTATTTTCAATCTTTAATATAACAAAAGTTATTAATGTTAATTAATTGACTCAAATTGTATATAGATAGAATATTAGATTTAAAAAAAAAACTAAAGAATTTGTTTACGAAACACAACAAAATAATATTATCATTAAGTCTAAAATCTCAGGTAGGATCCATTCCATAGTAGCCACGTGGGCTCACGTAGCATAGCATAACCGGGCTTCCATTATAAGACGAACCAACAGTTTTGGGCGCGACGGGACCAACTCCTCCTTGTTTTTCCAAATTACAGATTGCAGATTGGTGAAGAAGGAGAATGCCACGCAGAGGCCATTCGGGGCGCAAAAGACAGGCCTCAGGTACTTTCGAAGAACCAAAGCTTACACCTTTTTCTATTTGCGTATGTTTTGTCCTTCCATGTTACTGTTTCCCAAAAATCAGAACTTCGTTTTTTTACAAAATGAAGGGAAAATGCTACTACTGAGAAAAGTTTTTCCATTGTAGTTGTTCGATTGAATTTTGTAGTAAAACCTTGAATGAGGCAGGCTTTCCCCCCCCTTTTTTTACTCCATTCTTTTGAAGCAGATTGTGTATAACAAAGGAGCACTTGTTTCATGGGATTAACTAAAGACTTCACTTGAGAAATTGGGATCACTAAAAGTTTGTGCTTGTGTTGAAACTAAGAAAAATAAAGAACAGGATGTTTATTGTTCAATCTTTTGTCTGACATAAATGAACTTGTATTATTGTATTGCTCAAAAGAATATTGTTTTTAGTTACATATAAGTTGATGGATGTGCACAACTCTGTTGATGTTAGTGATTTACTTAGTCCTAATGCTTTTGCATTGTTTTGGATACTCATTGTCGAAATTGCAGATAATGAAATGAAAGCTCAACCCAACTCCGAAGATAAAAGCCAAATTTTGACACCCAATGATAATGGTATGATGATATTGTCAATCAGTCAGTTTGTTTTTATGTATTTGTTCTCGAAGAGTGGTTTGGTGACATCTCATTACTGATTTGTAATCAATATTTATGCTGTTTTTAGGAACATTGACTGAGATATCTCAAGAGGCTGTGGGCAAACCTTTACGCCATGCAAATAAGGGCTCTTTGAGGAAAAAGACACATGAGGGTCATCCCCATCAAAATCATTCAACTGGGATGGTTGGTCCCATCAAGTTCTCGTTGCTGCTTAGTAACCGTGCAATTTTTTTGGCAACTTGTGCAATACTACTAAATTCTTAGAGTTTGAAGCTATGGAGTTGCTATGGAAAACATGTTTTCAGGGTTTAAATTTCTAAAACAGCATCTTCTTTATCTGATACTTTTCAGGCTGCAACTGAGTCAGAAAGAAATGAAAATCAAGTTCTGGAATCAGCCCTTAAACATGCCATGAGAAGTGCTTCTATGGATGAGACATGTGGTAATGTAAATATAGACAAGAGCTACTCAGATAACAAGGAAGAACTTGATAACACAGATTGGGAAGATGGATTAGTTGCCACAGATGATCATCCAGTGACTATTGAAGTGAATGTGGTAGCTGACTCAGCTGGACAAAAACGAATTCGTCGAGCGTCTGCAGAAGACAAGGTTAATTACTTTATTCAAACAACAGTGGAATTGGCTTTGATGTCATAATAATTTTTAGCCGCATGCTGAAAGTACTTAGAACACATTGTTCAGGAGTTTTCTGAGCTTGTGCACAAAGTTCATTTGCTTTGTTTACTTGCTCGTGGAAGATTAATTGACAGTGTTTGTGATGATCCTCTTATTCAGGTTAGTCCTCATGATTTTTGTATTATTTTTCAGAAAATACAACTTCTTTGGGATAATTACCATTTGTATTTCCTCCAACATCACCCTGTTATTTAAGCTTAGAGTTTAGGGTGTTTTATACATGGAAACTGGTTGTTGATTTGAGGATTTCTTTATCTTGGTAGGCTTCTCTACTTTCTCTACTTCCAGCACACCTGCTGCAAATATCAAATGTGTCAGGACTTACGTCAAAAGCTTTGCATCCTTTAGTTTTATGGGTATGTTTTGTTTTAATTATTTGACCTTTTGTTTTTGTTTTTTGTGGAGCTTTCTTCAATAGGTTCAGGCTATGCTCTTTTTATATGTTGTTTGTTTGCTTTGTGTAAATATTGCAGTTCCATAATAATTTCCGTATCAGAAACTCTACTGGTGAAGAAACACCATTTCGTTTTGCTTTGGCATCAGCTCTGGAAGCACGAGTGGGTAGTCCTGAGGAGGTAGATCTCCTGTTAGTAGTCTTATATGCTGTATGATATGTTTACTTCCTGAATGTATATGTTCTTATGTAATTTATTGGGTGTAATAGTCCTTATGAAGATTTTGATGTTTTCTCTTAGCGGAGCTTCGTTCATCTTAATACGATGAAGGTTCTGGCTAACTTTCATTCTGATTCCTGTTATAGAGCTGTTTAAATGATATAAAATGCAGGATTTGTTTCTTATGAATTCAATGCTGGTGTATAAAGGATTTGATGATCTTGAAACTATCCAGTTTACTTTCATATATTAAGCTTGAACCAGTTGTAGAGTGAAGTTGCTGGAGATTGGGTTAACTATTTTTACTGACTGGAGTATTTAATTTCCTAGTCCTTTGAGGAAAAGTTCATGTTTCTTCTTTGCAGATCGCAGCATTGTCGATAGCACTGTTTAGAGCCTTGAATCTCACAACCAGGTACCATATGCAAATGAGGGAGGAGTTCATCTTGATTTTTGGATATTAATTGCTATTATTATATTGCTCCAAAACCATCATCTACATATTTGATTTACTAGCCTTATAATGTTTGAAGGTAAGACATTTTTTTAATATTGAGTGTTTAATTTCTAACAAAGGATGATGGATCTCCTTCAAGACTTTAGAGAAGATTCCACATATGGAATATTTTGAGCAACATTATGCAGTTTGTCTATTTCTGTTTGATTTATAGTTATATGTTTTAGAGAATTGAGTTTTAATGAATTATCTACTCTGAAGTTCTTTGATGTCTTGAAGCACCTAAGGTCTCACAAATTTTCTAATGTTAATTCTTTGGATATAAGAAAGATGGTAATGAAAAATATATCAACCTTAATGTTGCATGTAGGAAATGAACCAAAACAAAATGCAAGTACTATATTTTATCAATGTTTTTGTGCTTAATATATAGGAAATGAGCCAAAACAAAATGCGTGTAGCCGAGTACTATTTATCAATGTTTTTGTGCTTAATATGTATGATCTGTTATGGAACTTGGCTGTGATCCAGGAGGTTTCTACCTATACATGTACCTGTTATGCTTTGTGGCCTGGACATTTTCCTTAAGAGTAATCATATATGAAGAACACTATATTTTGAATTTTACTAGTTGCCTGTTGTCGTTGAAATGGATTTGTGGAATTGAATTTATTCCCTTTCAGGTTTGTGTTCATTCTGGATGTTGCCTCTCTAAAGCCCGATCAGTCTGTTAGACCAGATATAAGTGCATCTAGTAATGGGATATTTAAAACTTCAACACTGATGGTGTCTAGGCCAAAACAGAGCCATAGGCCCCCTAATAAATTGTTTTCTTATTATGAGAGGGACAACGATTGTGAAATTTCTGTTGGTCATACACGTAAAAGTAAGGAACATTACTCAACAAACCACGTGGCTCAGTATAGAGATCTTTCTGCTGTTGATGAGTTGAATGACAGATTGTCAAACTCACTGACTTCTGAGACAGAAGATGATCCCCCTGAATCATGTCTGACTAATGCTTCTCATAAATTAAAGAGGAAAGGAGACCTTGAGTTTGAGATGCAGTTGGAAATGGCTCTTTCTGCTACAGCAGTTGCAGATCAGGAGAGTAAAAACTTAAATGCTGAGTCTGAAGATCTCTCTTCTTCAAAAAGAATGAGAAGAGTTATAAATGAAGAAGCTTCAACTTCCACAGTAGGAATCTGTACGGCACTTGGATCCAAAAAAGTAGGATCTCCTCAGTATTGGGCAGAAGTATATTGCAATGGAGAGAACTTAACAGGTAGGTGGGTGCACGTTGATGCTGTGAATTTGATTATTGATGGGGAGAACAAGGTTGAAGCTATGGCAGCCGCATGCAAAACATCTTTGAGATATGTTGTTGCTTTTGCTGGGCAGGGGGCCAAAGATGTGACCCGCAGGTTTTGCATTTTTTCCTTTAAATATGATCAGCATAGTTGTAAATATGGTGTTGCACTTGTTTTTAGCATTGGTCATATTCTTGATAGCTCTGCAGTCTGCATTTTCAGCTTCCTAAATCCTACTACAACAGTAGGACACATTTTTATACATTGTTTTTAGAAGTTTGTCTTGCATCTTAACCATAATCTAATCTAATAATAAATTATTTGTTTCTCCTAGACCCTAACAATACTGGCGCAATAGCCGTTCAGGAACATCTTGAACCCGTAACGGAAATGCAAAACATGACAGATTGTGTTGAATTTATAGTTTTTTTTTTCCTGTTTTCAAATAAATCCTCCTTTTATTTATTCTATTTTATTTTTTCAATTTTGTTTGTCATTGGGTTGGCGAAGAGTGTTGAAGTAGGAGATTGCAGCTTGTATATAGTTATGAGGATAATAGAGTCAAGGCCATTACAAATTTAACAAATATGAAAGTGGAAAGCTCTGCAGCACCATTATTTATAGTCCCCACAAGTCCTGCTTGGATTTACATATATAAATTGCTTCCTCAGCCCGAGTATCTGCCGCTGAAGTGATCCACAATTGTCTATGTTATTTCCATTAGCATGTGGCTATATATCAATATGCTATGTTATAAATTTGCCGTCCAGATAAATCCTTTACCAGATTAAGTCAGAAGGGAAGTACTTCGTCTGTACATAGGTGGCAGAGGCAGTACTCATGACACTGACTTTTGTCATTTATTGATAGTGTTTTTGGAATATTAATGATATCCTTGTGGAATAGTGGATAATGGCTGTCATAATTTGATGTTTTTCAAGTTATAAGACTTATATTTTGAGATGATCTGTGAAGCTGATGGCAATTCATTTTTAGACATTCGTTATTGCTAATTCACATTTCTAGCATTTCAACTTATTTGGCACTTGATGGCCATTATGAACTTAAATAAAATTGTAGTTACACTTATATTAAGTTGCATCTTGTTTCCTAAAGATGTTGCTACATGTTGACATATTAGGTACTGTATGAAGTGGTACAAGATAGCATCACAACGAGTTAATTCAATATGGTGGGATTCAGTATTGGCACCGCTGAGAGAGTTAGAGTCAGGAGCAACTGGGGGTGTGGTTCATTTGAAAGCAGACCAAAACATATCAGCAGAATCCAACACAAACGATTCATTTGTCCCTACTAGAAGCAATCTTGAGGATATTGAGTTGGAAACCAGGGCATTGACTGAGCCTCTTCCAACCAACCAGCAGGTAATGTCTATATTATGCTCAGGGAATGGTATACATATGATAAGCAGTGAGATTCAATTACAAGGCTCCTTCTCCCGTATGCAGGCCTACAAAAACCATTCACTTTATGCACTAGAAAAATGGCTTACCAAGTATCAGGTACTTCATCCAAGGGGTCCAATTCTGGGCTTTTGTTCAGGTCATCCAGTGTACCCTAGGACTTGTGTGCAAATACTTAAGACAAAAGAGAGATGGCTTCGGGAAGGGCTGCAAGTTAAAGCCAATGAACATCCTGTGAAGGTCTGGTCTGGCTTATAGGAATTAGATTATCATTGTTTATCTGATTTTATTTTCTCCCTTTTGTTTTGGGCACATGAATTTGAACTCTTTTTTATATATAATTTCCCTTCTAGGAACTTAAACGTTCTATAAAGCCTCTAAAAGTAGAAGATTTTGAAGATGATGACTGTGGTTGCACTGATTCTAAGGAAAACATAAAACTGTATGGGAAGTGGCAACTGGAACCTTTAAATCTGCCTCGTGCTGTAAATGGGATAGTGCCTAAGGTATTTTCCACTTCTTTCTACATGCATATATGTTTGAAAGATATTATGTCTTGTGAAAATTTCTTTTGAAAAGAATTATTGTTTAGCTTTTTTGTGTTCCTGTGCAATACTTGGCTCTACTCTGAAGCGTGAATGGTAATGAGAAATTGCTTGATTATAAACATCCTAAAACATTGCAATGGTCTACTTAATTATGCTGGACAACAGAAGAATCAGAATTTGGTGGAAAGTATACTAGCATATATGTGCAACCAGAGGCGGCAATTACATCTCTTCATGCATAATGACAATCTGATACCTTTTGTACTCAAATTGAATTCTTTTAAAGAAAAGAACATCTGCTAATTTTTTTAGTTTATAGAAATTTTCATATTACTGACAGCTGTGTTTTCTATTTTACATCTAGAATGAGCGTGGTCAAGTAGATGTTTGGTCTGAGAAATGCCTTCCACCAGGGACTGTGCACTTGAGGTTTCCAAGGGCATTTTCTGTTGCCAAGAGGCTAGAAATTGATTATGCGCCTGCTATGGTTGGTTTTGAATTCAAAAATGGCCGTTCATATCCTGTCTTTGATGGTATTGTGGTTTGTGCTGAGTTCAAGGAAGCACTGCTTGATGTAAGTTCTTTTGATCCTCACTGAAAAAAAAAATGATTTGTTTTGGGTTAGCTAAAGTTTGAGTTGTGAAATGTTTTAATATGTCATTTATAAATTATTACTCATATTCTTGGAGAATTCAAACCAGTAAAACCTTACTACATTGTACAGTGTATTAGCTTGGATTCGTTAAATGGGGGAGCTGTAACACTAATGAAGATTAGTTTTGCTGATACTGTGGAAATCATTCCTTAGCCTCTTCAGAGTTATTTCTCAAATGGATTAAACTTGTCTTCTCGTTTCACTCCTCTAAAGTCTTAGTTTTGCCTTGACTTTGTTAATGATGCATCCTGTTTCTATAGTCTGCTTTAGTACATATTCCTTAACCTTTCACCTTTCCCAGGCATATGCAGAGGAACAGGAAAGAAGAGAAGCTGATGAGAAGAAAAGGGATGAAGCCCAAGCTCTCTCTCGGTGGTATCAGCTCCTTTCATCTATTGTAACTCGTCAAAGGTTGAATAACCGCTATGGCCGGAGTTTTCCACCAGAAACGTCCACTGATAACCAACATATGAACGATATTAAGTCAAATCCCATGGTTGGTGGTAGTGACAATAGGCAGACTTCCGAATGCCATCAGACGAACACATGTGATATGGATGTTGAAGCTCCACTTTATGTCCCAGAAAAAGACCATGAGCATGTATTTGTAAAGGAGTACGAGAGCTTTGATGAGGAAAGCTCCATGCTGACAAAGCGATGCCACTGTGGATTTTCGGTCCAAGTAGAAGAGTTATAGCATCTATAACGAGACACCCTCTCCTTCGGTGCCAAACCGATACCATGATCTTCAAAGCAAGAAACAACAGAAGTTTGTATTTTTTTGGGAATCTTGTTTGGTTATTTTGTTAGTGACATAGGATTGGTTAGATATGGCTTTGGCTCAATAGTTTTTGCTGTAAAATATAGGCATATGTTGTATAATCGATTGTCCGATGTGAAGTCCCAATATGCATTTTAATTTTAGAAAGAACTTGACCCATGTAATTTGATAGTAATGAATGAAAACGAAGACATCTACCCTTTTAGGCGGGATAGTTGACATACCCACAATGTTAGGTATTTCATGCATTTCTCTTGTTCAATCCATAGGCCTTTTTGGTTTCCATTTTATAATTCAGAGAAAAAAAATTAATTCATGTCATTTTATAATTAATTTTATGTAATATAGTAAATATATTGAAAGAATTTTTTGCTCACAAGATATATGCACATAACAATGTGAGAAAAGCATGATGCATATTCCTTCCTCTCTCACTTTCTCATACAATGAAAGGGATAAGTTTAGAAGTGTAAATGAATCGAATTGAATTGAATTGAATATGTGTACGCTCAAATTTGAGCTCACCAAAAATAAGAGTTTGAGCTCGAATTCATTAAACTTAGGTATAATTTGAATATGAGATTAAATGAATTTATACGAGCAGAATGTTATCTTATCAAAATTTCTCATTAAATTTAAAATAGTCAAGCTCAAGTTTGGATTAAATATAAACTTAAATAAAGCTTATATAACCTTACACGAATAATTTGTTATTTCATTTAAATTTGAACATATAAAAATTTGTCTTTCATAAATAAATCAAATATTAGATTTTTGGATTTCATTTTACATATAAATAATTTTTTATAACTATCAAGTCTATCACAAAATACTTATATAACGATTATATAATGTCAACAATTTCAATAAATACTACAAAATTAATCACTTCAACCAAAAAATATAAGAATTAATAATTACTAATATAATTGAATTATTTATGTATTATTATATTATATAATATAAAAATATTTATTTTATTATTAAACTGATTTAGACTTCCAAATAATTTAAATAAAATAATATGAGACTTGAACTCAGCTTGTATATTAATCAAGCTTCACTTGTTTAAAATTTAATTTGAATCGAACTTTTTACGGACTGATCTTAAACTGCTAACGATTAACTTATTCTGTTTGCATCCTTAAATGTATTAACCATAAGCTCCAAAATCAATATGTGAAACGAAGTATGTACACGGCTATATATTTGTCTCCTTTTTTTTTTTTTTTTTACAAAAATAAAACAAATGTTTGAATTGTGACTGTACAGGCCTTTCACTTTCACTTCAATCTTGGGTGGTGACTTTATGCGACATAAATATATGTAATAATGTGGTATGTAGTTGAGAAGATGAAAATTTCTGGTGCTTGATACGGCAACCTTTTACAGCAAAGTACGGGTGAGGAAATGCCGCCTGGACCGGTCTCGTTTTCGGACTGACCTCTGTCTTTAATAGATAGGGTTCGGAATAAGAAATTAAATTTAGAGATTAGATGTGGACAAAATTTCAGGTCTGTTTGAAAGTGTTTTCAAGTATTTTTATTTTATTATTTTTAAAAATAATTTTTTTAAAATAATTTCTAAAAATTATTTTTTAAAAATTAAAAAATAAAAAACTTGTTTGAATGTAAATTTTGAAAATAAGTGTTTTCTTTATTTTTTAAGATGAAAAAAATATATTTAATATTATT
>JANHAO010024127.1:0-11702 GCA_026873985.1 Saraca asoca
TCCATATTATGTAAATAATTAACTAAATGCAAATTAGTATTTTACTTTTTATTGATGAGAATTTGTGAGTCTGAAATGTCAACTGTCTGAGTAGGGGAGATATATGCGTACATTGTCTTGTGAGACAAATAAATATTTTACCCACGTATGTTAGATCCCTATCCGAAACATCCATAATTACTATAACAGAAAAAGAAAAGGAACCAAGCGCTTTAGTGTAGTCACTGCCACTCTGAGAGCCAATTTTGTTTTATTCTATTTCGATCTTTCCCACTGGCATCGGGAAATATATGCAACTATTATATTATAAGGTCTGTCCTTGTCATTTGACTCAGCTTGCAAGTGGAACATTTTAGATTATAATACATACTTATTTGAGTTCAAATGGTTACATTTAAGTATTTTTCAATTAAGATTATTCTTTTTCTTTTCTCAAGCTTGTGGTGGAAAGACTGAGTAGTCTTGCTCAGCCTCAGTAACATCATTCAAATGGATCAAGATAAACCATGTCAACCTTTTTCCTAATTCTCTGTCTCCCATAAGTGGCCAATTTTGTGATTTTATATTACATGCACAATCATAATATTATTGTTACATTAATTTTTTTTATTATAATTTTTTATAATTTTATATTATAGTATTTGCATTTATTCATATTTTTTTTTTCAACCGTGATTTTGGAACTTAACACTAATTTAGAACCTTGATGCGAATCATTATGGGGTTCACTGCAAATGCTAGCGTTGGTGCAATTGTGGAAAGGTTGTGAAGGCCTCTAGATGTGATAGTATGATTATTGTTTGGTGAAACCATTTTTGCCAAACAAGTCGTACTCTAACCGGAAGGAACAAAAACAAAACCATCAACTGCACACTTAATAGCTTAACACCAACACAAACTGCCTACCAAAGGAAAATGTTAAAAAGGCAAAGAAAAAATGAAGATAGCCCTAAGAAACCAGTCTTCACTGATTTGTCATTTCAACCAAAATCTTGTAGGCAAGTAAATTTGATCAACAGTAAATGAGAGCTTCTTCTTCAATTTCTCTGAGCAAGTGGTGAACTGCGGTTGCAATGTCATCTACAGAACGAAGTTGGCATCCTTCTTCAACCTATGGGAAAAGGAAAAAGACCCTAAATTTTAGCCAAAAACTCCATAAATTATTTTATAGGTATCATTTTTCATAATTAGAAAACATTACTAAAGTTTAATAATATGATCAAAAGGAAAAGTCCTTGTCTGCTACTAAAATAAGTATGCAACATTTACTTCATTTTATAAATAGTAGAGTCACAAAAAATCCACAATTTGTAAGAGAATAAATAGATGCACCTTTTAAAATAGAAGTGTATCGTAACATTACTCTAATGAAAAGTCTCTTTTGACACTATTATTTGGTTGGGAGATACGACAATAGAAGTAACTAAGAAAAGCTAAAATACAAAAGTGCACTCTATTATCCAAAGGAATCATTCTGTCCCAAATGCATAATCTACTAGATAAAGGTTGAAGAATGAGTTTTATTCTAACACTCCCCCTTCTCTTTCTATTGGAAAAATATAACATAGTTCCCTTGTTATCCAAGAACCACAAGTTTTCAAATTATAAAACTGAAATAACAACATTAATTTCGCTTACTTTATTCACAAAATCTCACTTAATTAGTCCCAAAGTATAGATAGAACTTACATAAGTGATTTGTTTACTTAAATGAGACTAACAAACAAACATATGGAAATAGGATGGAAAAACAATGTGATACTTGGTGTGGAGAGCTCATTCACACACATACCTTGGCACTGATAGAATAGAAAATCAATGAATCCATGGTGGTGACATTGAGATGAAGGATGGTTAAGAAGAGAATTTGAAAACCAGCAACCAACTTCGATAGCTGGCCTGGGCTTCTCCGCGAGAGAATTCGAAGGTTCGCATGGGTTTCGATCAGGGTAACCTCAATATCAGCAATGGCACCCTTAGTACTGGTTGTGTATTTGTTCTTACATTCCTGAGACCATGTGTACTGAGGGTACAGAAAAAACTGTGCAAAAGGTGGTTTCATGATTTTGTTTATGGCCGTTTCTTGATTAGTTTGGGTCACTCCTCTTTCCATGAGTTGCAACTTTTGAGCTTCAAGTGACTGCAATAAGTGCTCAAGCTCCTTCACAAATTCTATTGCACCACCTACTATGGAGGCCTGGTCACCCTACAAAAGCAACCAACTTTCTCATTGAACTATATGGTGTCCAACGTGAACAGTATATGGAACATACAGCACGAGAAGAGTACATAAAACAGTTTAGGCTTATGGTAACTTCTTTCTCACAAGTGAGAAAAGAAAGAAATGTCCAAGATAAAGAACAATCTTCTGTGCATAAACCAAGTATCCAAAGTTTTTAGCAGAAATATATACTGACTCAAGTTTTAAATATGCTGCTGTATAATACTGTAAGAAGATAATTTGCTTATCCCACTGCATTGGTCTTGCAAGTTACAAACTACAATAACTTGACCATTTTTATAATTATATATTTTACAATATGAGTTAAATTGATTCCATTTAAAGTCAAAATCTGGCTTAGATATATGTATGCAATGATAAAAATGACCTTAAATTCAATTTGCTAAAGTAGTAATATTCTTTGCGAACAACGATCATTTTTTTTTGTTCTAACTAACATAGTTGTGAAAAATCCAAGTATATTCTAATGACAAAGATCAGGGAGAATGAAACCCTTTGGACGTAGGATTCAGGCATGAGTGAACGCAGGACAGCAAGGTGCTTATTCATCAGCTTGCGACGGTTTCTTTCTACTGCGATGTGTGTCATTCTCTGAGTCTCAGCTTCTTCCTTGTTCTTGCAAATCTTTGGCTTCCTTTTCCTCTTCTTCCCCCCTTGAACACCTATATTATATTTCTGCCTCTGGTTAATGCCTTCTGCTTCACCAGATTCACGTTTTCTGGTGGCAAATTCATGATTTTCGACTACACCGTCCTCTCCTTGAGGTTTCTCTTTGTTTTCTAGTAAGAAAGAAACCTCTGAAGAGTCATGGCTGCCAAATGGAGTTGCAGAAATAGTGTCATAGATAACGAAGTTGAGAATATCATTAGATGAAAGTGCTTCTGAAGCCATAACCACCCAGATTCTCCTCTTTACTTTCTTTTGAGAGTTGAGAACTATAATTGGGGAACGAGCTTTCTAGTGTTGCTAAGTAAACGTAACAATCATTTTATAGCAAATCCCAACACAAATAGGAGTCTGATCAGAAAGGGAAAAAGGGGATGCTTAAAAGTAAAATGTTGGACAGGTTAATGGGCAGATTGGAGGATACGCAGCACGAGAGAAGGGACAGAAAAAGGGTCTTGTGCTATTCAGCAATCAAAAGGTGAAGGAAAGCGAAGCAGCCTACGCACTTATTTTTGCTTCGATTTCCTTCCAAATTATATAGATGCTGCCAAAGACTGGCATGGCTTAAATAGGGGTAATGTGGACTATCCACATTACATTATTTATGTATTACTGACAGGTGTAAGGTGATTTATATTAAGTTTAATGATTATAATGTAATTTTACTATCCTTCCAAATCACAATTTTTTGTAATTGATTTATATATTTGTACTGGAGGAAATGACTGGCTCACCTACAAAAGAAGAGACTCTCAGAAATAATTCAGTCACATTATTTGGCTTGCATTTGATAATACATATGGTACATTCTGCATGCCAAAGTTCGTAACAACATTTTGCCGTTGCTGTTCCTTTTTTAAAAATGGGCGTTTTTCTTCATTTGGTTTGTGGATCAGACAGTGGAGATCAATCAATGCTGGAAGATTATGGTACATACGCAATAATTCCCACTCTGCTTCTTGAAACACATTAGAATTCAGCAATATATTGATTATTACAACAAAAACCATCAAATTAAACTCATACGAGAATCACACTCGTAGATCTAATATTCTTGTTGATGAACTGGTATACAGTTGCTGGTTATCATATTAACTTGTATTGCATTCTAAGAATGCACTCTCGATTTTACTAGGTACAATTAGAATATTCTGGAGCACCTTCCATTCGAGTCGAGCTGACAAAAAAACCTCCTAACCACCAAACATGTAATTGTAGGTCGAGTGGGTTCATGTTTGTAAGAATTACAAACCACAGAAACGTTAGGCTTGTCTGATGATAAGGACATATAAAAGGACAACCTTGGGACCATGGTCAAAGCTGTCAGAGCTCTGCTAGGTTAACCATGTGACTGTAAGCAGCTTCCCTTCTCGAAAACGTAAGGTGCTGCAGGTCAGCAGCAATTAGCCTACACCCATTCTCAAACCCCACATTTCATTTTCCCCACCGTCGATATTTGGCTACAAAAGAAGCTGCTCTTTCCCGTCCTTGTCTGTTCCACCCTATGTCGTAAGAAATTATTGTTTTGACTTACTCTTGCTCTGTCCAAATTGCATAAACTAAACTAGTTAAAGTAAAGTAACATTTTATCATTATCAATTTTATAATTAATAAGACGTTAACACATTTTTCTGAGTGAGATGTCACTAGACAACTTATGTGAATTAAGTCTAAACGAGGAGAATCTCTCCTGTATTGTACAAAAAAACTCGTAAGAAAGTCATGTAACATAGAGACAGCATAAAAAATGAAAAATATCACACAGACACATCAAAAAGTAAGTAGATATTAGTTGTGTTAGCTTTCTCTCAGTAGTCACTGTCTCTGTGCATGGTCTAGATGGCATGCAATTGCATGTGCATGAAATGGGCAACTCTGATATGCGAGTATCGTCAAGATTAGCTTCATGATCAGTCTCCCTCATTTTCTTGTCACACACACACACACACACATATATATATGGCTATACATTCTCAACAATGGTGAGCTGCCCTGATTTAAAATTTTTTTTACTAGAACTGTAGATTGAGGCCAGCTGAACTCCAGCTGAGAGCTTCATATATGGTTTACTATCAAACTTTATTGCCATGGATCGACATGGTTTTTAAGATGGAAAGTTTGGTCGTGGTCGGCCAACAAAAGGAAAATGATAGTAATTGACAGTAGAATTACAGTACATCGAATGGCTGCTTCACCAAAATTTTAACTTCAGGCCATAAAAATCTGCAATTCCAACCGTAATTGATAAAATATAGGCATAGACAAGCAAGATACTAACAGACGGGATAGATGACGCAGAGAGGGTATCAACAGACAAGTTCACCAACCCCGTGAGAATATTTGCCTGCAAGTGAATTACGAAAATAGATCATAACAGAAAGTTAAAGAGAGAAAGCAGATATAGGTAACAAAGGAATATCTAGTTCACCAGGAGGAATGTTGCAAGTAAGTTCTGATTAAATGCTTCTTCAAGTACAGAAATTTTACATCCAGGAATATAATCAGCCAACATTAGAATTGATATCAACTGCAAAATGAGTGAATTTCGGATTAAATATTTATACCTAATCCACAGTTAGGTATCAAAAATACCCATTATGTTATCACGGATAGACTCAACAATGATCTCATGTGTATCGGGACAATGAATTTATGATAAAGTAAAATCTGTATGGCCACATTTGTTGTGGCAGATCAGTATATATAACAGTATTCAACAATCAAGACAGATTCGGGAAAGAAGACCCAATATGTGGCAATTTCCAACGTCAATAAAAGCTGCAAAGCTAACATGTACCACAAAATTATTTTAGAAAGTAAATCAATAAATAGAAGGAAAGTAAGAAGAACCTGTAAGTTGTCGGCTAATACTGAAGTAACATAAGGCAGATTGCACTGCAGAAAGTGTTCATACTTAGCTGACACAAACTAATTCCAAAAGAATGCTTTTAATTGAGAATCTGAACACAGTAGAACATCATACCGTTCTCCGCGAAATTCTTTCAACATACATTTCTAGAAGCACAGTTATCATCCTGACATGGGCATTCGAAAAAGGAACAAATTCACAAATGATAAGTTCATTGGAAATGATCAGTCGACTTTTGGATTAGATATTACCAGAACAGTATAGAGAGCACCCAGACTCTCATCTTAACCCATCTGTTGCCTCTAAGTGTAGAAGAATGGCCTCCAAAGATAAGATAATTTCCTAAATAGACACCAACAAGGTACATACCCCAGTATCCTGGTTACAAAAAGAACTTTTTCACCAAAACATATATAAAAGAATGATCAAGGGCACCTTCAGACAGCCTCAAGAACAAGACTGAACAATGAAGAGTATAATTCTCACCACATATTCTACCAATAAAAAAAAATCTCACCAAATATGCTAAACAGCCCCTCCTTGTTTTGACTGATGATGTCAAATCCCCTTTCATTAGAAAGCAGGTAATGATTTAACCCATGCATCAAGTAAAACTGGTAACCTTAAAAATGGAAAACTAAAATGTCTAAGATAAAGAATTTTAGAAGACAAGGCACAAACAGAAAACTGAAATATTAGTGTACCTACTAGGATAAGTGAACCAAGAATTCCACAATATTGTGGGCGAATATTAACTAAAGAAGTAAGGATTGACACAGCAGCAAGTGTGAAAAAGAAATTCCAATGGACACCATATTCACCCACGTGTACCTATAAGAATAGAAAAGAGCACTGGCTTCCACATGAATGTTTTCAACCAAGAAATTATACCATTAGAAATCACACTAGTTCACACTTCTACCAACCACATTGTTTTCAAAAGCAAGCCTCCAACTCCAACATGCATAGCATCAGAACTTGCATGCTTAAATAAATTAGGTGGAGTGCTTAAGATAAATGCTGATAATATAAGATAATTCTCTTTTGTTGTTGCAGCAATTGGGTCATATCAGATGTCAGTTCTAAGGACAAATAGGAAAGCAGCCCTGTGAAAGCTTAATTACATGCAACTGCTGCAAATAATTGTTGAACATTAACATGTTTATGTTACCACATGCAAATTCATTAAGATACCAATAAAAATAATCCTACCTGATAGTCTACACCTGTTGTTGTCACAAGACGAATAAATCCTAAGATGACCAATGGACTAATCGATTGCACTGCAGTCTTCCAGTTCCTGAAGCAGGAAAACACAAAGCAGATATTGTCAGATGAATACAAAATGTAGTGTATACCACTACAAAGATGTAAATATTTAAGTTTCTTCAATAAGGAACTAAAACAATCCTTATAGTGTTTATAATTATTAGCTTATACATTTAAATAGGGAAATAATTAATACTACAGGTTCAGATAAAGGCAATGAGGAAGAGGCAACTTCATTTTCTATCCCATCATGAAGCACATGTTATAGTCTTTTGCCTCCTTGCCAATTGTATGAGCTTGTCGCTGAAGACCTCTGAGTCATTCAGGTGAGACAACTTATAATTAATGAACCTCAAGACAGAAATCTAAAAATTAAGAAGTACATAACTTCTATTCTAGTATTTTGGTGAACATGCATACCACAATTTTCTTTTTATGAATTCTTGTTGTAAGCTAACAAGTAAATTTAAATCTGACAATAGGGTAGCATGAATGACTCACATGGATATGATATTTCGTGCTTGCCGAGATACTAATGAGTTTGCTAATACAAATGATCCAACTCCAAGATCCATCTGGCATGCAAAAGTGATGTCAAAATGAAATTATTAAGTATATTGTTTGTCACCACTCACCAGCATAAATGAAAGAAATGGTACACCAAATACCAAGTACAGATGAGCAAGTAATAAATAAAATGAAGCAGGAGAGGGACAGATACATTTTTTCATGACTTTCACATAATCCATGAGTAGAAGTGATGTAACTCATTGATTGATAACAAGATTGATCCAAGTACCACAATAGCGTCACAATACCATTAAATTGCAAGGAAAATTACTTGAAAAATCTTACCAAACTAGTTCCATAAGTTTCGGTCTTTGCATATCTTCTGGGAAATATTCTAAAGTCAACCGCCAAAATACATAAACATGTTATAATCATCTGCCGGAAAACACTGTCATCAACATAGAGGCAAAGTAAGATCAGAATAATTAAAATGACATAAAAAAGGTGCCACTTCATACCACAAGAACCCTGTATGACGTGATATGTGCCCTAAGAGATATGGGCTCTCCAGATGAAGGATAAGTACTGCCAGATCTGTAGTTAAGTGCATGGAAGCCAGTCATCATTTGCTTTAGAATTGGACTCACGCAAAAATTTTGGCATCATAGATCAATTGCGGAAAAGTCTGTCCCTTCAGTTAGTAACCCAAATAAATTCACACTATTACCTTCTGGCTGCAATATAAAATAATGTAAATATTATGAACAAAATTGCCCAGGTGTAGGTCCAGTCTGCCAATACCTGTCATCAAGGTGATGGATAGTAGGTAGAAAACAGAATGAATTTATCAATTTTCGCTTGCTTTAAACAAAGTTTCACGCACAAAGAGGAAGAAAGGAAGAAAAAGGGAAATAACAATTAAATAAGCCAAGCCATAAGTTACTCAGGTACTTCCACCTAAACTAAGTTTTTACTCATGAAAACAGACGCTCTTTACAGAGCTACAATATCTATAAATGACAGGCACTTCATATCAGAAGCGTTACTATCAAGTTATCAATCGAAGTTCAAAGTTTGAATTTGAACAAGCTACTCTCAAGTAGGCAATTTCCATTTCAAAGCAAAATAGTTGATGCAGCTAGGGAAAACTTACAGTGAAAAATAAGAGCATGGGAACAACGATGACAAGGAAATCCAGAGACATCGAAGCTAAGTATGCTTTTAAGTTCCTAGACCCAGCAACTGCATCATCGTTTTTCTTGAGCGAGGCACCTGTGGTGAAAATAAACAGGTAAAAAAATCTATACAAGCATAAAACACGTCTTATAAAAGGAAGAAATGGCCCAAGACCGACCAGTTATGGAATTTGAACTGATTGAGTGACGAATAACGACCAGAATCTGAAAGCGCAATGGAGGGGAACAGTAAGACACAGAAATTATAATATCAAAGTTAATTGACATAAAGGGTTACTCACTGGGATTGTTATTGTGAGAGCAACGATTTCGAGCATGGAGGATCCACTCAGATGGCTCACAAATCTGGAAATTATGAAGGAGAAGGAAAAAGAAGGGGTCAAATTTTTAGAAATTGAAGATCGTATGTAAGAAAACAAAGTGAGACAGAGAGTAACTCTTCTTTGAGACGCTTATTAGGGTTAAAGGATTTGGGAAGAGAATCCATGGAAAATGCAGCAGAGAGAACAAATGCAAAGCTCAGCTTTGCTTGGGAGAAGGTGGAAGGAGGCCTGAGTACACACTTTGCACTTTGCCGCGTGACGTTAACCGGAAAGCTGGGCGAAGAAACACCGAGAGGCAATACAGTGGAGGCCCATTCATATTATCATTGGGTTGGGCCATTGGGCTTAGAATAAATCAAACCCCAATTGAAGCGAAGGTTTAATTTTGAAAATTTGATTTGAATCTCATCTAATATCTATAAGAGCGCGTGTGTGTACGTATATAAAAGACAAACTCAACAATTTAGTCCTTTAAATTATTATTTGTTTATAATTTTATCCCTAATTTTATTGAAAGTAATCCATTAATTTTATATTATTTAAATAAAATAATTCCTTAATTTTCCATTATTTAGATAAAATAGTATTTCTATTCATCTAATTTATTTATAATCCAAAGGGAGGACTCTTATAGAAAAGAGGGGGCAAGGAGGGTTTAGCCACAATTACTACACAATTTCAAAGATTATATATCTTTCTATTGATCATAAATTGATGCCCTCTTACCTCTATAATAATGTCCTAGTACGACTAAATTAATCACTTTAATGGTAGATATGCATTATTCATTAGTGAAACATGATAGGATACAAATTAAATATATCCCTTAGTAACACTATAAAACTTATTGTAGTTATTAAGACAATAAATATAAAAAATAAATTAACTAATAAGATATTTAATAAAAAAATTATACTAAACTAGATAATATGGAATTAATAGTCTTTCACTTAATACATGAGTATATTATATTATGATTTACATTCTCACCTAATACATTACAATAAACTAAATTATATGAAATCTATATCATATTAACAATTGAAGGTTTTTTAGCCATTTTTGTTTTTGTTGGGTTGTTACGTGTCAGCTCAAAAAGAGTTTTTTTTTTCTCGCCAAACCTAGCATTATTGCATAAATGCTATGTTTCACTGTCCGAAGCAAAGTTGCAATGTACCCTTCATTGCATATTTGTTTTCGTTGGCCATTTTTGCCTGCTTTTAGCAAAAACAAAATTGTCAGTGTAGGTTAACTATTGGTAAGTACATAAATAATGTCAACTTTATTAAATGCATGCTGATGACTTCTTAAGGACCGAGATTTTTCTCTTTACTATGTTTTGCTGTGTTAAATGTTTTGTTATCTAAAAATACTTTTCTTAGACTGCATTTTTTGCTGAAGTTTTATAGAGGCTTTTGCAGACGAGGGTTGATATACTTTAATTTCTTCTTCTTGGTACTATTTTAATTGGTGATATTTAATGTGTTGGCTAATTTATTGTTGGTTGTGGTTATTTATTTCTAATTAATAATGATGTAAATATGCAGTATGTATCTATTTAGTAGTTTAATGAATTACAAAAATTTATAATCTACAATAAGTGAAGCAAAACATTCTATTATTTTGGAAAAAGAAAACATTCTATTATTCTGCGAGCTGAGAGCTAGAGTTAGGAGCATGGAGTTGAGAGCTGAGAGCAGAGAGTAGCAAGCTAGAGCTGGGAGCAACGAGTTAGAGTTGGTAGCTGAGAGTTGGGAGCTAGGAGCTGGGAGTTAGCTGAGACCTACGAGTTATAATTGGGAGCTGGGAGCTAGAGTTGAGAGTTGTGAGCTAGGAGCTAGGAGCTAGGAACTAACTAAGACATGTGAGTTAAAGCTCATCTTTAAAGCTGAGAGCTACGAGCTAGCTGAGACTTAGGAGTTAAAGCTCATCTTTAAAGCTGAGGGCTGAGAGTTAAGAGCTACGAGTTAGCTGAGACCTACGAGTTAAAGCTCATCTTTAAAGCTGAGAGTTGATAGCTAGATTTAAGAGCTATGAGTTAGCTAAAACCTACGAGTTGGAGCTTATCCTTGGAGCTGAGATAGGCTCTGATTAGTTGAGCTTGTCTGTTGGGCTTTTGCCAGCCTATTTGCATGGTTCCAAAAATACCCATAATAGAAACAAAGTAGAGAAGACTGAGAATAAATATTATTTCAATCATTAATTTAAATAATTTATTGTAATACATTATATAAGGTTTTTTTTTTTTAAAAAGAATATAGCATATAAAGACATAAAATGAGCTATTCCAAGGAAGAGCGCATAAGCTGCTTGCTAAGGCTCTGCACTACACTCATGGTTCTGCCCTAACCAGTCCCCACCACCATCCCTCCTTACTTATTTTCATTTCTCCTTTTTCTCTCTCTATTAAATGATTAATTATTTACTCTCTTAAAAAAACTATACTAAATTTACACAAAATATTTTATAATTTTGTAAGGTTCTTAAAAGGAAAATGCATGCATTCAACTGCAAATTATATATATATTTATATATATTTACCGTGCTCTCATCAACAGCTGCAACATTATTCCATGGAAGTTTCAACTTATACATATATAATTATATTTATAAAAATTTTAACAAGA
>JANHAO010024128.1:0-11709 GCA_026873985.1 Saraca asoca
TGATTAATTTGGAGAAATTGATCATAAAATTAATTGGATTAATTTTATATGCCTTCAAATGATTTGAAGGGCATTTGGGACTTTTACCAACATTTCAGAGGTCTACTGGGTCACACGCATAACGGGGAATGATATGGCCAAAGTTTGGACATATTTGATGTTCAAGGACCAAAATGTAATTTGGTAAAATTACTGAGGCTGAATTAAAGTTTGATAAAACTTGTGGGGCTATTTTGCAATTTTGGAAAAATATTTTCCTATGCCCTAAAAGATGTCGTTTTGGCCTAAGTGGTCCTGGCCAAAACGACGCCATTTTGGCTTCTTCTTCTTCATTCCCTTTGGTTGATGCATTCGGCTATGTAGGTGCGAAAAGGAGAAAAGTGAGGCCGAGAGAGCTACATCTTCCTTCCTTGGGTTCGGTAGTGTCCAGATGAGAAAGGAGGAGGAGAGATCACCGAAAGGGAGGTTCGATGTGTGAGCAGCTCGTTTCCTTTGTTTTGGTTGAAGAGTTCAGCCAAAGATGGAGAAAGGTTCTCCATAGCTTCTGCGGCGTCTGAACATGTAAAGGAAAGGTGGAGTCAGAAGAGTTCCGGTGGTGCTCGGCCCATTTCTTGGTCCATCTAGCTCCCAAGAGCTTACTACCACAAGATGAGGAGCTATAGAGGCCATTAGAGGTGCTCTCCTGCGTGGATCTCTAATAGAGGTAGGACATATAGACTGCTTGGTGACTGGAAGGTTCATCTCATTCTGCCACATTTGAAGCTGGATTAAAGGTTATTCTTGCTTCCTTTTACTTTTAATTTGATGTATGTGATACATTGAAGCTTTAATCCAACGGGATCTTGGTGGGTTTGTTCGACCATGGCTATGTTCTCTCTTGAAAAATTTTGAAACTTTCGGCCTCTTGGAATAGAACAAACTTAATAGAAGATTCGAAGAAGATACTAGTTTTAGGGAAGAGTGAGAGTACCTATACTTTGTGTATACTTGGAGAAGAAGGTTTGTGAAGACATCACTATAAATTATGAAGAGCATGTATAGTGTTTGTGTTTTGAAGATTTGGTTTGTGAGAGTGTTCTCAAGGTTTTATGTTCTTACAACTGATGGAGATACCTATAAATAAGGAGACTGTGTGTTTTAAAGATCCTGTTTGTGAAAGTATTCGCAAGGTTTTGTGGTCCTATAAATGATGGAGTTGTCTGTAGATGAAAAGATTGTGGATTGACTTTAGTGAAACTTCTGACACTTGATTAAGGTGGAACTATAGAAATATGGTTGTTGTAGTTTCTTTTTTTTGAAAAAATTGCAATGATAGTGGACTTTCATGGTTGATGCCCCATGAATGGTCTTGTTTGCTTGCTTGGCAACAAATGAAGCATGAAGATTGATAAAGATTGTGGAATTTGTGTCCAAGTGGAGAGTGTTAAGTTTGGTCCAAATTCTAAATGTTGTCAATTAGAGTTAGCTCTCTATTGTGAGTTATCTTCTTATTCAAGTTAGGTTTTTTTTTGTTAGAGTAGGATTGTGAGTGTTTGCTAATTAAATATTTGAGCTATAAATATTTGTATTGGTTAAGGGTTTAAGGTGTGAGAGATTTGATGCATGTGGCTATAGAGGTTTCATGGAAACTTTAGAGGTTTGGGACAGATATAAAGATAGTGTTTAGGAAGTTGTGGGATTATGGCTGAGAACCTTTACATACATTATCCTATAATCTTGATTTGTAATAGATTTCTTCCTATCTATAGTTTTTTTCTTTGGGGGTTTTCCCACGCTATATTGTTTATATGTTATTTTGCTACTTTGATTATTTTAATCACCTAATGCTAATTTGTTTTGAGTGGGAATATTTTTCCCAACATAAATATTCATAAAAACTTATAAAACCTTCGAGTATGTACCAAAGTATTACCTTGTAATAATTGGTGAATCCACAATAGTTTTCAAGGAACAAAAAGAGAAATTAGAAATTATGTATCTAGTTAAATCAAGATAAACTTTAGAGAATAAATTATAATATCATAGTTATTAATGAGAAAAAGTATAGCACTCAAAATTTCCAAGTATATACTAAAACATTGAGGGTGAGAAATGGATAACTTGAATGAATTTGGATCAAATCATTAGTAGATGGATTGATAATAACCCATTTATGCATTTATAACCCAATTAAAATTTTATCTTAATCATAAATTGACTCATAACCTTATATAAAAGATCAAACTAATCCATCTATTTAACAATCATTATTTTTATGTTGTATTCCTTTATCATTTTTGTTATGGGTGAGATCTAAAGCCATATGAGCAAGTTGATAAAAGACCTGGATAGTTATGAAGCTTTAGATCGCTAAAGTGATAGGGGTGTGAAGCCTCAGCTTGTGCGATCCATTACTTTCCTCACGCAAGCTTGTTCCAATGAGAATGAGCTCAATCTTAAAAAAGACGCTAGTGACCCCCCGAGCTGAGGATCCAATTTGCTTAATAATGACCTTTGCCAAGAAATATCACAAAAAGGAGACAAGCGTAGGATATGCTTAGGAGACAAGGGTCTCATCTGCAAAATGCAATTAGCAGCAATCGAACTATAAGATACACTTTGTCTTATATGAACACAACATGATGTAACATATTTACAACTTGTAAATTTACAATTGTAACCTCCTCTCCTCTATAAATAGAATAAAGGAGATGAATATAGGAGAGGCAGCTAACCATACTGAAACTCTATAAAAATATTTTTATATCAATATATTACCATAGATGTAGGGTCTAGTTCTATCCAGATTTGGCTAAACCATGTTAAAAAGTGTTTGCATTCCTTGTTCTTCTTCTTCTTTCGGCCATTCAGTATTTGTCAACTAGGATTGGAACCAGATTGTACTTTGAGTCCTGAAAGAACCTCCCTTGTTGGCTGGATTCTGGTAGAACCAAAATCTACCATCAATATTTTGGCACCATCTATGGGGACTCATCTACAGTTTGGTTGATCTTTGACACTCAAGCTTGTCCTTTGTCTAGTCGTAATGGCCAGAGGAAAAGCTATCAGAAAATCTTAGGCCGTCAGTAATCATTTGGAAGGTCATACAACGAGTTCTTCTATCGCTAGGATCGTAAATGACTTTCCCCACTCTATTTGTCATTGACCTGCTGTTACTATACTTGGAGGGGGCAAAATGCAAGCTTGGCACCAATGCCAGAGGCATTGGAAGACACAATAAAATAAATGGCTAAAGCGTTTAAGGTGTTAGCACGAGCGCAAGCTCAGAATGTACAAAGACGAGTTGAAGTCATCACGCCCAAGAATGGTCACCAACAACAGCAAGCTGAAAGTTCAAACAGGGTCGACCATGAGCACACATTAGATCGTCGCTCACATGACCAAAAGAGTACGAAGAGTCACCAGCCCTCCAGTGAATGCCCAGAAGCATTGGCTCAACTGATGAAGGAGTTGCTACAGAGGGTGAAACAACTGGAAGAATACTCTCAAGGTCAAAGTAATCGGGGATGCCCCGAGGGACAATCCCCCCTCTCTAAGGAGATCAAGTCGAAACCTCTCTCGTATAAGCTTAAAGTTCCTATAGTTCCACTATGCAATGGGGATAGCAATCTGCACAGCCACTTGGATATGTTCAACATCTAGATAGACCTTTAGACAGCTAACTCTCTAATCAAATGCTGCATCTTCCCAGCTACATTGGAAGATGCACCTCGAGCTTGGTTTAGGAATCTCCCAGCTAGCAGCATCAGTAGCTGGGAGAAGTGTTAGGAAAATTTTCTCATTCAATACTATGCATTGAGGAAGCAACTCATGCCCCCTGCCATCTCACTATGATCTTTCAACATAAGCACAAACCACTGAAAGATTATATAGCTTGGTTTATATGCGAGGCCGACAATGTGGAAAGCCCCTCCAATGAGGCCATTTTGACAACCATATTAGCAGGACTCCACAAAAATGGTAAGCTATACAAAAATATATATAAATCCCCAGTCACTAACCTAGGTGAGTTTTATGATTGAGCTGCAAGCAGATTAGGTGGGAGGAGACTTTTGATTCAAAAGAGTCCAAGCAATAGGATGAGGTGAGGCCCTTCGCCTAAAGCAAGAAGAGGAATAATAAAGGCCGAGATAGTGACTCCAATAGTTAGCCCGCCAAGAAGGCTAAAAGTGAGCGGCCTCTACATCTGGGTCATCCTGACCATTATAGTATCCTGACAGATATCTCAGATAGGATATTTGCTGCAAAAAGGGCAAAGAAGATTTCGAGACTCTCATTCCCTTGTGAACTCCTCGCGCAGGCAGAAACACAAACAAGTTTTGCACCTACCACAATGAGGCAAGGCATAACACTTCGGATTGTCGAGCTTTCAAAGGTGCTATCGAGAATCTAATTAAGAGAGGGTGCCTAAAGGAGCACGTATTGCAGCCTACAACACAACAGCCTTCCCAGCCTCAGTGGGACCCTGAACAGGAACAACAATTATAGTGAGAACCATATATTGAACTTGTCATGCAATATGTCAAAATGGCCTGTGCTCCACATGGGTTGATTCATGTAAATCCTCCTAGAAATTCTGGAAAATGTTTAAGTTGATCTCAAAAATTCGAGAAGTGAACGCTCAGTGTACTAAGTCTCGAAGTTGTGATTAAGTGTCACAATACTAGTAAGGCATCACACTTTCATGGCTGACTTCTCAATATTGCTTTCAAGTATTTGCAGCATTCATGTGATCGAATTCTACAGCTTCCATGCAATTCACAGCTTGCATGTACGAGCCACTTTTTTAGCCACCGTGCGTGCCTTACTGAATGTACGAGCAACTTTCTTAGCCATCATGCATTGTGGTCTTATCATACATGTGAGCTACTTTCTTAGCCATCGCATGTGTGCAAGCTTGCGCATACGAGCCACTTTCTTAGCGTGTGTAGTGACCTTACCACATGTACGAGCAACTTTCTTAGCCATTGTGTGTTGCGATCTTATCACACATGTGAGCCACTTTCTTAGCCACCGCATGTGTTCAAATTTGCATGTATGAGCCACTTTCTTAGCCACCGTATGCGCACCATTGTTAGTCATGCATACAAGCTACTTTCTTAGCTACTGAGTGTGAACAGTGACCTTATTACACATACGAGCAACTTTTTTAGCCACCGTGCATTACAGTCTTACCACACATGTGAGCCATTTTCCTAGCCACCACATGTGTGCAAGCTTGTGCATGTGAGCCATTTTCTTAGCCACCGCATGCACGCATGGATCTCACCATGCATACGAGCAACTTTCTTAGCCATGCAACCTAAATTTTGCAGCTATCATGCGAATTAAATTTCACAACTATCATGCGAATTGAATTTTGAATTTTGTAGCTATCATGCGACCTGAATTTCACAGCTATCATGCGAATTGAATTTCACAGTTATCATGCAATTTGAATTTCATAGCTATCATGCGAATTAAATTTTGCAGCTCTCATGTGACCATACGCTTAGTGCCATATGGCCTACTCACATATTGTTCAATTACATTCAGACTAACTTCATCTTTTAATCAAAAGCATTGTTGATTGGCTATTTAGTTACCGTGCATACAAGCCACTTTCTTAGTTACCGTGCACGTGCAGTGACCTTATTACACATACGAGCAACTTTCTTAGCCACCGTGCATTGTAGTCTTATCACACATGCAAACCACTTTCCTAGCCACCATATGTGTGCAAGCTTGTGCATGTGAGCCATTTTCTTAGCCACCGCATGCACACAGGGATCTCACCATGCATACGAGCAACTTTCTTAGCCATGCAACCTAAATTTTGTAGCCATCATGTGAATTGAATTTCGCAACTATCATGCGAATTGAATTTTGAATTTTGTAGCTATCATGCGACCTAAATTTCACAGCTATCATGTGAATTGAATTTCACAATTATCAAGTGATTTGAATTTCATAGCTATCATGCAAATTAAATTTTGCAGCTCTCATGCGACCATGCACTTAGTGCCATATGGCCTACTCACATATTGTTCAATTACATTCAGACTAAATTCATCTTTTAATCAAAAGCATTGTTGATTGGCTATTTAGTTATTCTTATGTGCAAAACTAACACTTATCATCTGAGGATTGCAAGATAAGTAGTTAAGCACTCGAAGAAAAGAAAATTTCATTCATTTAAAAGCCTCAATGACGTGCATTCATATCAGAAAAAGTCAAAATACAAGTCAGAGGAAACTACAGCTAATTCTTTCTGGAAGAAAGATTGGCACACAGAAGGAAAACTCCCACCAATCAGAGGGCAGGCCACGGAGGAATAAACCTCTACCGATTGGAAGCTCGCCAACCTGCCTAAGTCCCTAGCTTTCTTTTTCGAACCTTGATTCCCGGGGTTGGGAGAGCCCGAGAAAGCTTACCAGAGTAGTAGAAAAGGAGAAACCTCACAATCATGAGGATGTAATCCGAGATCCATATGTGATATCTCCACATTAATGGAGAAATATTGCCTTCAAAGCCTTTTATGCAATAGACCATATACGCCTCACTGAAAAAGTAGAACATAAGAGGTATGAGGGGCTCGTCCAAAGTTTCCATTGAATTTTTCTAAAGTAAAAAGGAAAGGCCTCTACTGTCTTAAATAGAAGCAACTTTGACCCTACCAAGGGGTCCAAAAGAATCCCCAACCACCTTCATTCATTGTCTTTAGAGAAAATGAGGTAGACATGTTTGTGATTACGAGACACGTGTAGAAGAGGGAACATTCTGGAGCAAATGAAGTGGCGCAGCTAATAAAGGCTTTGATTGCACAACTCCTAACTCACGAAACAAGTTGAGAGTTAGGAGGCTTAATGTTATGGGTGAGATCCAGAGCCTTCTGAGTGAGTTAATAAAAGACCCAGATAGTTATAAAGCTTTAGACCACTAAAGTGATAGGGGTGTGAAGCCTTAGATCGCGCGATCTGTAACTCTCCTCATGCAAGCTAGTTCCAGCAAGAATGAGCTCGATCTCAGGAAAGATGCTAGCGACCCCTGAGTTGAGGATCCAATTCACTTAAGAACGACCTTCGCCTGAAAATATCACAAAAAGGTGACAAGCGTACAATATGCTCAAGAAACAAGGGTCTCGTTCACAGAATGTAATTAGCAACAGCTGAATTGTAAGATACACTTTGTCTTGTATGAACATGTCATGATGTAACATATTTACAACCTATAAATTTATAATTGTAACCTCCTCTCTTCTATAAATAGAATGAAGGAGATGAATGTAGGAGGGGGAGCCAACCATACTGAAACTTTATAAAAACATTTTTAGATCAATATATTACAGTGGATGTAGGGTCTGGTTCTGTCTGGATTTGGTCGAACCATGTTAAAAAGAGTTGCATTCCTTGTTCTTCTTCTTCTTTTGGCCATTCAATATTTGTCAACCGGGATTGGAACCAAATTGTAGTTTGAGTCCTGAAAGAAACTCCCCCTTTGGCTGGATTCTAGCAAAACCAAAATCCACCGTCAATAATTTTTATTGTCATTATATTTTTTATCATTATAATTATATTTTACTATCACCATTAAAAAAATAGTGTTTTACTATTAAAATTTTAAATTATATTTTAAAAATATTTTTATCTGTGTTACAAAATTGAAAGTGCTAATCAGCTGGTTACTAATATTTATATGGAAAAATCTATAGCTAAATATATTACACAAATCAATATTAATTATTTATTAGAAAATTTTCAACTGCAAGTATATTTACAAAGATAAAAAAGTTGAATATACCATCTTTTTTATCTTGCAAAAGATGCTAAACAGATCATCTTTTTTATCATATTTAAATGTTAAACATAAATATAAATGCATAAATGATTATTTATATGTTAATTCAATATCACCCTTATTTAACATGATTGATAATAATCCAACTCACATTTATCCAAAAGCTAATATAGATTGATATATATATATATATATGAGTCATAACATGAGCCTATATAGATAGATAAATGGATATAGCTCATAATTACTATGTCTATTAATGTGTGCAACCATGTTTGAATTTAGGAATTAGTGATTTTATCTTTATTTTTGTTTAATTTAATATAATATTTTTATTCAAAAAATATTTATTTTGAGTTTTAAATGAAAATTTAAGTTGGATGAATAATGAATATTCATAGATGGATCTTTAGTAATCCTTTATTAAATGGATTAGCATCATGTCCGTTCATTTGACCTGTTAAATATTATAGATATATTTGGATTTGTCAAAGATAGATTTATGGATATCCATCCATTTTGTCACCCTTACAATACATTATCCAATAATATTTTGACAACAAGACTAATAACTAACAAAAAAAATAAATTACAATAATCAAATTTAAACCTAAAATATGAATATTAATAGATTATCTAATCCTTAAAATGTTGATAATCAGAATTGAATTTAAAATTTAAATAATTAAAAAATAACGAATTTTACCATCAATTAAACAAACTTATCGAGTTACACTGCTCTTAACAATTTATTTGTCCTCTTGAATTAATAGAACCCTAACTTTATTATCCCTATAAAATAGCGTAATTTCATAATTAATTTTTTTATTAGTGGAACTATGTCTTATTAATGGATTCTTAATCAGTGTTCTTAAAGCAGTTATTAGTATTTACCATATTTATACCACGTTATGTGTGTATAAAAACTTTAATTAAGAGCTACATTACGCGCAACTTCCTTGAGTTGTAGATTGTATACAATTAATTCTCACATGTTTTAAAATTGGTCAATTCTACAATACATTGAGTAAAACTTAGGGTATGGAAACCTTGAACATGTGTTTCAATATAAACCATTGGATTACTTTATATTTAATATCAATGATTGTTAAAACCTGATGGGTTACTCACCTTTCCTGATAATGACTTTTCATTTCCTATTTCTTTTTTCACCCATTAATTTAAATAAAATTTTAAAGATGACTCCTTTATTAGCTATTGTGTTAGTCTTACAATTGCATCTTTGCTAGTAAGATCTGCTGGAAAAAAAATATAAATAGTTAAACTCTCATGATAAAAACAAAGTAATTAAATCTTAAATTATGTCACACTCTTTTATTTTCATTTATTCATCGTATTATATCCTGATAAAATTGACATCACTCAATCATTGATTTTTATAGTTGTACCTGTCGATTATAAATAAATGCTTACATTTAGGTGTATATATCGATACCGTATTGTTGTGGGTAAAAATCAGTCTCGTAAGGTGAGCTGTACACTCAGTGGGATCTAGATCCGAAATGGAGAATGATCACCTCGCTAAGGACAAGAGCGTGAGGTCTCAGCTCATGTGCTTGACAAATCGTCCCTGCACGAGTTCACCTCGCTACAAGCGAGCTCACCCTCGCTGAACGAAAATAAAGCAACGAGCACAAGGACACGAACTCGTGAAGAGAAGGCACTGCCTAGGCCAGAAGCTCAGTGAGATGGAGCTCCAGGCAGGCTTGTGTCAAACCTCAATTCCAGCCAACAAGAGAGGCCCACCCCACAGAAAGTGGTCTACAGTAGCCGAATTGTATGAGATTATACTCTCTTGTACATTTAATACTTGATGTAACAGAATTACAACGTGTAATCATTGTATGTAACCTCTCTTCCTCTATAAATAAGGAAATCATTGTAAAGGGGAGGAGAGGCAAAAATAGCTAAGCAAAAGTTCTATAAAATGTTCCGTTGAATTAATAAAATTTCACTGTGTACGTAGGGTCTGATACCACTCGGATTTGGCTAAACCACGTTAAAAACACTATCTACCATTGCCCTTCTTCCTCTCCACTGTCTTCATCTCTCATTCGGTCAACCAGAAAGTAGTTTGGGGTTCAAAAACCACTCGGTTGACTGGAGTTTGGCCCAAAACTAGATTCCACTATCAACATTTTGGCATTAAAGGAAGGGCCTATTTGTTTTCTAAATCACTTTCTCATCCAGCTACGATCATAAGAAGAAGGGTCACCAGGAGTTCTGACACTTTAGTTATTTAGCTGACAGACGTTTCTACTGCCAAAACTCATCCTCGGCCTACTGCTACCCCCGAGACTGAAAAAGCGCAAATGCCTCATCAGCCACTGCCAATGCTTGAGAGCATGGTAAGAAAGTTGGTTGAAACTGTTAAAGTGCTAACACAAGCACAAGCCTGGGATGCACAGAGGTAAGAAGAAATTATAGCATAACTCCAGCAACTGCATGAAGAAGCTTAGAAAGAGACTCACAAAAACCATCATGATCAACGATCTAGGGGTTCGCAACAAGCTGAGAGCTCTGGTCCTCAGTCCAAAGCCCAGGACCCAATAATGAAGCAAGTCATCTAAAGACTGAAACAGTTGGAGAAACATCCCCTATCTCAAAATAATCAACCTCGCTATAAAGAAAGCTTGCCATTCTCTATGGAGATCGAAATGTAGCCCCTTCCATAAAAACTTAAAGTGCCCACGATCTCATTGTATGATGAAAACAACGACCGATGCGACCATCTGAATGTGTTCAATATCCAAATGGATCTATAAATAATTGACCCTCTGGTCAAATGTTGTGTCTTCCTGACCACATTAGGAGGTATACCTCGGGCATGGTTCAAAAGCCTCACGGCTTGTAGCGTCACTAGCTAGGAAGAGTGTCAAAAGAAGTTTGTCGATCAGTACCGAGCATTGAAGAGGCAGCTCACGCCCTCTGTCATCTCGCAATGATCTTTCAGCATAAGAATGAGCCACTAAAGGATTATCTTGCCAGGTTCAGGCATGAAGCCAACTTTGTAGAGAATCCCACAAAAGAGAGCATCCTAACAATAATCTCAGTAGGACTCTGCAAGGATGGAAAGTTATACAAAAGCCTTTACAAGTCCCTGACTTGAGTTTAGCTAAATTCTACGAGCAAGCTACCAAGCAAATAAGATAGGAGGAAACCTTCAGTATAGAGGAGCCAAAGGAAAAGGTAGACACTAACGGCTCCATCTTGAGTAGGAAAAGGAGCAATGAGAGTTGTAGTCATGACCCCAGTCCTCAGCTTGCGAAGAAGGCAAAGCCTCAACGACCTCAGCCTTAAGGTCACTATGAAAGCTATAGTATCCTATCTAATACGCAAGATAGGATTTTTGCCATGAAAAGGCATAAGGAAGACTTTAGGAGGTCCAAGCCCATGAGAACTTCCTCCAGGTCCAAAGACCCGAGCAGATTCTATGTTTATCACAACGAGGTCGGACACGCCATCTCAGAATGTTTGGCATTGAGGGATGGCATAGAAGATCTCATTAGAAGAGATCAATTATAGGATTACGTGGTGAGATCATTAGAATAGCAAACTCAACAGACTCAGTGGATTGGTGATTGAAAGTCGGAGCCCTCCATTAGAATCATATTCTAATCTTATAATGTTTTCCTAAGGTTAATGACAATTTCAAAATTTGTGTATAGATTATCTAGCAGAATGCTTCACAAAAAAAGAGAGTTAATCCACATTGATTCAATATTATTCCCAGCTTATCGATTGAAACACGGAAATATTACCAATCTAGTTATAAGCTCTCATCTCGCCATCACGCGGATACATCCGGGGGTGAGACGGCACGAAGCTGTTAGTCTGATAGGTGCCCTAGAGTCAATGTGATTGAGCTCTATTGTATCTATGACTGTACATTCTGTATTTGATTTGATAATA
>JANHAO010024129.1:0-11703 GCA_026873985.1 Saraca asoca
ATTTTGTTCCTATGGTGACTTTCACAAATTAAAACACAGTTCATCACGTTTATTTATCTGCATTTCATCTTGAATGTGTAAGAAACAGTTGTGGTTTGGTGAATTACAAGAAAGACCTAATTTAAAATATTGATTGATACTATATTTATAAATAATATAAATGATTATTATAGATAAATTAATATAATAGGATATATAGCTTAAATTAATGGGTTACATGTCTTTAAAAATGGAAAAAGTCCTTAGAACTTGATGCAATGAAAATCTAAGATTGATTCTATTGCACAAACAACTCCTCGCAGTCATTCGAAGGGGGGCAAATCTACAAGCCCCTGATCTACTCTATACTCTTCATAGAATAGGAGTTCTCACTCCTTTTTCAAGGGACCTTTTCAGCGTTCCCTCACTAATCTCTCCCTTTGAGACAGCCCCTCTCTTTTCATTATACCACTCTCTCATTCTCATCTCATGCACATACGTACTGTTTTTCATTAGAGGCTTCTCCCGACTTCTTTATCTTTTTTTTGGTTGAATCATATCCCTTTCTCCCCAAGACCTGATTATACACACAAAGAATCCAAAATATATTTAATATATGAAAATTTCACATTATGTTTAATTTGCCATATTTAACATTCACTAACAAAAGTGATATTAAATACCACAAAGTAAATTCTTTCATATATGTCCTAATAAACTATTCTAATTTATCTCATCGTTTCAAATTTGCAACCCTAGGTGAAATTTATTATAGTATTGCTAACAAAAGCAAGGTGCATGGCTTCCCAGCGTGGGTGGGCTTCACTCTGCAGGGTGCCGGCGGACACATTTCCGGTGGTGGCTACAGAAACATGATGAGAAAATACGGTCTTTCTGTGGATAATATCATTGATGCAAAGCTTGCTGATGTCAATGGTAGGATTCTCGATAGAAAATCAATGGGGGAAGATCTTTTTTGGGCTATTAGAGGAGGCGGTGCGGCTAGTTTCGGGGTTGTTCTTTCTTGGAAAATCGAATTGGTTCATGTACCAGAAAAAGTGACTATTTTTAAAGTAAAAAAGACCTTGGAAGAAAATGCACTTGATGTTGCTTATAAATGGCAACTCCTAAGTTACATGAAGACCTTTTTATTAGAGTAATGTCTAAAGTTGTTAATGGAACTCAAAAGGGCGAGAAGAAAATTCAGATTTCTTTTATTGGCCAATTCTTGGGGGAAATTAATAGGTTGCTACCTTTGGTTAATGAGGATTTTCCTGAGTTGGGTTTGCAGCAAATTCACTGTACAGAAATGAGCTGGATCAATTCCACTCTTTTCTGGGGTGATTTCCCTATTGGAAACTCCATTGATGCTTTACTAGAAAAGCGCAAGAACCCAGAATTGTACTACAAGAGCAAGTCAGATTACGTGAAAAACCCAATTCCAAAGACTTCTTTAGAATCCATATGGGAATTTATGATTAAAGGTACCAAGAAAGTGTACATGCAGTGGAATCCATATGGTGGAAAGATGCATGACATTCCATCATCAAAAACTCCATTTCCTCACAGGGCAGGGAATTTGTTTGCCATTCAGTACTATACATTTTGGAAGGAGCAAGGAACTCAGGCTACTAATTATTACATGAATTTTTCAAGGTCATTTTATGAGCTTATGACTCCCTATGTCTCAGACTCACCAAGGGAGGCATTCCTCAATTACAGAGATCTTGATATAGGTGCTAATCCAAGTAATGCAACACTTATGTATAATGCTAGAGAATATGAAAGAAAGTACTTTAAGGACAATTTTGGAAGATTGGTAATGGTGAAAGCCATGGCTGATCCTGACAATTTCTTCAAACATGAGCAAAGTATACCTACTCCTACCTGAGGAAATTGGAATAATGAGTTTGAAAATTATAGCTTTGTCTAACATAAGTTTTTCAGCAACCTTCTCTCTTGTAAGTATTATTTTCTCTGTTTAGGCTTTTCCCAATTTTTACTTTTATTCTTGGTGATGCAATGTGTTGGGATTTTGCCCCAAATTTTATTTTTATTTTTGTTTAGATAAGAATTGTAATCAAGTCAAATTTATTATTTGACAAGAATTTTAGATTATAAATACTTATGTTATGCAAAGTTTGTTTAGGGATGAGAGAGATAGTTTTTTTGTAGCCTTAATGGGGTTACTTGAAATCCTATAATTAGCTTTTATTCTTTTAGTGATTATTTAAAGTGAAGAGTATATATATTGTAAAGTATTTTTTTGTGTGTTTGGGATATAGGTTTGAGAAGTATTATACTATTTGTACGCTTTCGTATTTCCTTAGTAAACTTTGTTTGTCATCTTCATCCATGGACTAAACTATAAGTCGAATCACATTAAATATATGTATCTTTCTATTTTCACTTCTTTGATCTTAAACTTTGTCACAATGTTTCCACATCATCGAAAAATTCCTAACAAGTGATATCAGAGTTTGGTTATATGAGATTTGGGTTCTAATTTGGGTTCTACCTGATTTGTTGGTCTTGATTGATTTTAGTATTGCATTCAATTTGATTAAAGAAGCATATTCATTTTGAAGTTTTATATCAAAATTAGATTTTGTTTAAGCAACAACTCTATTTGTATATATGTGATGATTTTATTGAAAGAACTCTTTATATAGAAAACAAAGGAAATTTGGTGGAACTACTTGATTTGATCTGGAGTAATTGATTTAGAATTTGAAGATTTTTAACAATAAAATTTGTGTCAAGGTAAAGATTGTTGGGATTTTGACCAAAATTCTATTTTTGTAAAATAGGATAATTATCTATTTATGTCTTCATCTTATTCAAGTTTAAATTTTGATTAGATAAGAATTATAATTAAGTTAGATACATCATAATATTTTATATTGTGATTAAGTTAGACTTATCCTTTAATAAGAATTTTGGATTATAAATACTTGTATTATGCAAAGTTCATTTAGGGATAAAAAAGTTAAATTTTTTGTAACCCTAATAGGGGTTACCTAAGAACCCATAGTTAGTTTTTACTTTTTTATGATGATTATTAAAAGTAAAGAATATATATACTGTAAAGTATTTTTGGGTGCATTTCAGATATGGGTTTGAGAAGTATTATTCCGTTTGTATTCTCTCTTGTTGCATTAATAAAATTTGTTTTTCATCTACGCCTGTGGAATAGGCTTAAAGTTAAACTAAGTTAAATATCTGTGTTTTGTGATTTTTTACATTTTTGAGCTTAAATCATGTCGACGTGTAGGCTTCCGTTTTGTCAAAATTTCCCAACATATTGCACTGAAATAAGGAAAATAAATAATATACTTGCATTATATTTTGTTTTGTTTCCTACTTAAAAGTTAGATTATAAATATTTTAACTATTTCTTGGCACACATTTGCTCCCAAAATAAATGCATTTAGAGATAGTTTTAACAGTAGTTTGCTATTCTAATTTTCTATCTTATCAGTTCATAGGATGATTAAATAGTTTGATAAATCTGATAAGCTATATTAGAGATTCCTATAATTTCAAGATATTTCTAAGTAGGTACATATATTTTAAAATTTTTCTAATTGAATATTTGTAATTTGTTATAGTTTGAAATTAAATACATCATGTTAATTACATCATAATTTTTTTTCAAATATATTAATAAGAGGCACCCAATGAAAAATGATAATAAATTCTAACTAATCAATTTGAAAGTTTTAAAGTGTAGGCATATATTCAGAAAGTTTGTCAAATTATAAAGCCGTATAATGTAACTTTGTAATGTTATTAAGAAATCAAAGGTGAAATACAATTAAGTCAAAAATCTCTACTTTCCTTTACTATTTTCAATTGTATCAATTTTTTTCCACATAGATGTCTTGTATCAATTTCGCTTCTCACAAACAATAGAATGATTGATTTGGTCTCATTGTTAGTATTCCGTTAATAGATTAACGGTTAGATAGATTAAAAGATTAAAATACAAGACAAATAATATGTGATTGATGAAATCAAATTTATGAGGGACCAAATTGATATAACTTGCATTTGGCAAGGATATAAAATAAAAAGAAAAATTAAAGGTAAATTAATTTATTATAAATTAAATATTAATTTCCAATAAAAGTTTAAATATGTATTTTTATGTATATATAAGCTAAAAAAATAAAATTTGAGTTTACACTTGCTAATTATAAAATTACAAATACACACACATATATAACTTGCCAGCTACAACTTTTTATATAATTTTTTTAAATGTGCATGATAACAATTCCCTTAAATTGAATTACTACAAAACAAATTCATCTTGAAAGAACTAGAATTTTCTATTAATTATTGTTGCTAGTTAAGTTATTAGTATGATATTAAAGTAGAAGTGTTACATTTTTTGAGCAATTTTTTTTATTTACTAAAAATTCTTTGAGCAAAAGTTAAATTACTTGAAAACAAGTATCCATGCAAACATAACTTTATATTATCATTTATGTTTTAGATAAATGGGTCTTTCTCTCGATGTACACACCTTTTAATTGTGTCACAATTACCTAAATATGGGATGATAGTCTAGGATTATTATTTACTTAGATATTTGTTTCAAGTAATTCAACTTTTGCCTAAAAGATATTTATGTTGACATGCAAATCTGGTCAATTAAAGTCCAAAACCCCCAAATTAGAAATTGAGAGTGCCAAAAATAACAAGAAAGGGAAAGAGAGGAAAAACAACATGACACTATGAGTTTTTAATGTGGTTTGACCTAAATCAATGCCTACATTCCTGATTGTTCATTTCTCCGTATATTTGTGTAGAGTAACAGTGTCTGTTTTTTTTTTCTCTTCTACTATACAATGATTTCAAACCCTATTTACAGTAACTGAGGTGTTACAATTTAAATGCAATAAACCATGAATTGATTACACTTCATAACGAACAATATCCTATTTAGAAACATATTTTCATAGTTAATTTCCAATTGTCATCCTTTACGACTTGATGGCTGGGAAAGTGTACTTCGAGCTAGGGGATAGACCTCGTTTCAACAACCTGAAGCTACACGTTAAGCTGCTTTGACTCTTGTTAACCAGTGATCTAAGTTCTCATTTGGTGACATGATGACTTGCTTTAGCGACCTCAATCTTGGATGAGCTGGGCCCTTATCAGCTAGATTGTCTATTAGGCTTTTATCAGCCCATTTGTATGATTCCAAAAATATCCACAATAATAGCCCCCACTCTTAGTGCGATCTACGGATTGGGAGCTGTAGTTTACTGGTAAAAGTTAACGATTATGATCTAGCATGCCATCGTTCAGACTTCTATCTCCTCACTCTATTTGTGCCAACTCATGCCATCATTATTGTTATTTAATGTGCATGTTCTTCCATAATCACCAGAGTGGTGATGATTAAGCTTTATTATTCGCTACACTATTAGATCGAAGGAAATTGGTCGGTCTCTAAATCTAATGGTAAGGCTATGTGAGCTATATAAGGTGAGAGAAAACCTTTTTTCCCTCTTACTTGACATTTTTGAAATCTAGCACTCTGCTTATTACTGTTTTCTTAAGCTTACAAACATTCGCCAAGATTGTTTTGCCAAATTTGCAATAAAATACTTTGGATTCGGGTTGCCAGGGACCAGTCTTGCGTATCATTCCCTTCTCAAAACTCCTTTCATCCCATTGATACAATAAGTTCTCTCAGCACACCCTTGATCTAATTTTCTATTTTTCATGAATGCCTTACTCTGTGAATTTTTAACGTCTTGATGCTTGAAGAGTTTGGTGGTGTGTGTCTATTAGCTGCTAGGAAATTTTGCATGTTAGTTGATTCTATTGAATGCTTATTTGCACACCTTTTGTTGTTTGTGGAAGCTGGCATGCAATCTATTTGACAAAATGCTTATAGGTTTTACGGCCATAGATTGTCAAATTTAGCTTTCTACCTGTTTCGTAGGTTTTAGCGTCTTGATGGGCTTATTGGTTGAGCCCTCATGTCTTTAATGGTTTAGGTCTTGGGTGTGGTGATATGATGTGTGTATAACCTACCACATAAGAAATTCTCTATTAGCAATTAGAAGCCTTAACTTTTAGATATAGTCTGCTTGCAGTGACCTGACTGTTCCCTTTTCTATATAAATGTTTGTAGTTCATAAGCATTGTGGCCACCAAGTAGGGAGTGCTGATGTTCCTAATTCTCCAAATCAGAGTGACGGCCTCTAGGAGTGGTGAGGTGGCTCAGGATAACTCGTCCTAACCCTACTGAGGGTCAATAAGCCTCTAGGAGATAGAGGCCTCCTACTCGCGTAGTGTTTACTCACCATGCTTTGACTATTAAGCTTGACAAGCTTAGGGGAATAGCAAGTACCGCTTCCTTAAGGGCTACCGCATCATGGTGCCTTCACTTAATGACCACGCAGCTTATCCTTCTTCAGGGTTTGTTGCCATTAGTGCCCACCATCTCGATGCTAGGCTTAAGTTTCTAGTTCACCCTTACATTATTAATTTGCTAAATAAATTAAAACTTTGCTTTTTCTAGCTCACACTTAACTCTTACTCCCAACCCATCTCCCTTACTCTTCTTTATCTAAGGAATAACCTCCCACCTCCTTTTGCGAGAGTTTTCTACTACCTTTACTGCATTAAGGGCACTAGTCAGTGAGATGGGATATACTACCTCATAGCTCACTAGACCAACTATTAGAAAATTTTGCCCTAAGGTGATGCGAAGGACAAGTCCAATGTAGGGAACTATAAAACCCACTGGTTTTATATTTCTTGCCCATCTCTTCTTTATATTTGCAACTTTAGGTTCATCATCACTCTTGGTAAATGTGGTGAAGACGTGCGAGCTTGCATGAGTACATATATCTATTTTATTTTTAGCTTAACATTCTATTTTATTTTGTAAATGAAGTTGGTAAGGACAAGCCAAAATTAGGGGCAGAGGAAGCTGAAGTGCTTGACCAATTTGCTACTGTGGATAGCTTCAAGAACAATCTTAAATTTGACGAGGACCTCCTAGGCTCTCACAAGCTTGCTCTGGCTTTAAAGGTTGAGTTCCTTGATAGCACCAAAGACATTAGAGCTTATAGAATCAAGGTGGTTAGCCAAGCAAACTTTTAGGGGTACGCAAATATGGTGAGTAAATCAATGCTTACATCCATGATTATTCATTTCTCTGTATATTTATGCAGAGTAACACTATCTTTTTTTTTTCTCTTTTACTGTACAATGATTTCAACCCCCTATTTATAGTGGCTAGGATGTTACAATTTGAATGCAATAAACTATGAATTGATTACACTTCATAATAGACAATATTTAATTTGGAAATGGATTTCCATAATTAATTTCCAACTATTGTCCCTACGACCTAATGGCTAGGAAAGCATACTTCAAGCTATGGGCTAGACCTAATCCTCAATGACCTGAGGCTGCACGTTAGGTTACTCTAACCCTTGTTAACTAGTGATCTGAGTTCTCATTTGGCAACTTGATGACTTGCTCTAACGACCTCAATCTTAGATAAGTTGAGCTGTTATCAGCTAACTTATCCATTGAACTTTTATCAGCCCATTTGTATGGTTCCAAAAATACCTACAATAATTTACAAACTTAAAAATCTGGCTGTGGACTAATATATACATAAAAATGTATATTTAATTTTTTATTTGAAATTAATATTTAAATTAATATAAAGTAATTTACTTTTCATTTTTCTTTTGGTCAATAATAGGTGAATTTATCTAAAGATTAAATACCTATTTTAGTCCCTCACAAATTCAAGCTATGTCATTTGATCCATCACAAATTTTTAGTATCAATTTCATCCCCATATATTATTTGTTTCCTATTTTAGTTCTTCTGTCTATCTAGTCATTAACCCATTAATAGAAATACTAAACAGGAGATCAAATCAACCAATTTATTATTTGTGAAGAATGAAACTAATACAAGACACATGTGAGGAGTGAAATTGATACAAGTAAAATTAATGAGGGACCAAAATGAAAATTTTGTTACAATTTAAACCTTAATTATAGGCATGTATAAAGAATCCCTCCTTGAAGAACAGTGAACAATTTTGCCTTAACTTTTAAATATTTGAATTTCATGTTAACTATGTTATGCTTTAATTTGTATTCAAGAAAATTTGTATTTTCATCAATTTTATGAAAAAAATTTCATATTCTTCATGATTTTTTCATGGAAAACATAAAAATGAGAAAAAAAATTTAACATTCTTTTTATACAATTTTGAATAATAAAGTTATAATTTCTTATTATTTATTACAACAAAATTCATTCCTGATTCTCATCAATATGTGAGAGGGTGTGGGTAGATAGTGGGAATAAAAATTAAGGGAGTAGCATAATTGGAACCAAAATAATAATTTATCCCATATGCTTTCATACCTTACTAATATCATTTTTTTTTCATAGATGAAACAAACAATAGAGGGAAAGATTAAGTAATCCACAGGTCTTGGGCCAACAAAAGTAAGAAGACCAGTAGTATTGAGATTGACAAAATAGTGTTGCCATGCTCTAATGTCCTGCCTAAAAACTATATGCAATTGAAGAGATTTGAATGCCTGCTTGAAAACTGTAATATCTTGGATCATGGTATGACATTGAGTTGGTCCTGAGATAGTATTTATCCATTTGATAACCTTGAAATTATACAACCCTACATGAATTCCCACAGATGAAAGAAAAAAAATCTTGCTTATACGACCATTTGAATATGCTTATGAGACTTGTAATTAGGGCTTCATCCTTGGATTTCCTTCTATCAGTGTAATAGAAACCTAATACACATATAAATGATAGTAAACCAAAAATATGCATAGCTTGACTATTAGGACCTGTCCTTCTGGCATTCCAAATCTGAATTACAATGTTAAGACTAAAATGAGTATTGGTGGTAGTGTTGGTGTGATTCTACAAAGGTGTGTCTATATGATTGATATCAAAGCAAAAGGAAGCCTTCATCAATAGGTTCCTATCTTGAGTAATGACTCGAATTGGAGTTTGGACATAGTTATTAAAGATAAAATGGTTTCTATAGTGTCAAATCATCCGTAAGGTGATTGCTTTTACATGGCATTTATGTCTATAATCCTCATCATCAAATTTATAGTAAATAATCCAATCCAAATCCATTAAAAGATGTACATCTAGATATTATGAACCCAAAAGACCACCAGAGTAGATTGCCCTAGAAAAATGACATTGAAGAATATTTGTGAACCCACGTGTTTTAATTGTTTAAATTAATTAGTTTTGATGATGATGCTCTTAATTGTTTTGGTTATGCTACAAATTTATAGTATAATATTACTTTTACTCTTTGTTATCCATATGATGAGGTGTTTTCTAGTTTAAGTCTACTGCCAAATTATTTTGATTCTATTTCAAAACAAGTTGCTAATATTAGCTACAATCACTTATAAACTTGAAAATATCTATTATATATGTTTGTACTTTATGAAATTATTCATTGCAAAAGACTAACAATGTGTTGATGTTACACTAATATAAGCTAAATAGTTCTTCTACTTTTACAAGTTTGATCTAGTTGGCTTTTCTATGAAACTACATTGATTTGATCAAACTTGTGATTAGTATACAATACTATAATGTTTCTAGTTGAGTGATTGATGTTTTGCCAAACAAATTGCAATGGAAATATCTTTTTTTTTTTACAAATTTGATAGTAGTTGCTCTTTGGTCTTTACTATTAGTGTCAATTCTATTCCAATTGAAATGCCTATAATATTTCATTATTCTAGAATGAATTGTATTGCATGTATGTGTACTATGTTTCATATTTATGCCAATTGATTTGCCTTTTTGAAAAATTTTAGAAAAGGCTAACAATAGTGCTGGTTGCTTTTTGCTTCTTGACATCCTGCAGTTCTAGTTTTTTGCAATATTTGATAGTATGCACCAATCTAAAACTACTTGTTCTTTGAATCTATCAAAAGTTTACAATGCTGCCTAAATTGTTTATATTAAGATATTTCACTAATTTAGCATAAATTGCATGGTATACATGTTGAACTAACCTTTCAAATTGATGATAAGAGCTTTGCTCATATGAAAATTTTGGAAAAAGTTATTTTTATGTAGGTTATTTTTTGTTCCCTAACACATTGCAACTCTGTTTTCTGCTAGAATATGATAATGTAGATTGCTTATTGACCTTTGCCACCTCATGCTGACTTAAAAAAGGATAGACTTTGCTAGATAAATGTTGAAAGAGCAACATTGTGAGCTAGTCATTGTACCATTGATGATGACAATTTATTAGAATCAAAATTCAAGCTAAAAGAATACATTCCTCTCTTCCCAAGGCTGTTGGCTGAAAGTGATCACTCAGTGGACATGAGGAAAGAGCAAGCTACTTGGCTTGGAGCCAAAGTTGAAGAAGGTGCTCTTTGGTACTAGGCTCATTTATAAAAGGGAATATACAAGACATATCATTTAAGCAAAACTTTTTCCCTCTCCAAAAGACTTCTCTCTCTAAGTTCTCCAATATTTTATAAGTTTTTTTTGTGCTTCACTTGTAAATTTACTCTAGTGAGAGTTTGAAAATATTTTAGTCTCTTTGAGACAAATTCTTTTGATTCTTGAGTTTTGTAAAGGTTCACTAACTAGGGTTTGATTGTGAGTGATACACATATAGAAACCTTGTAGCCAAAAATTGCGCCTTGGTGTGAGGAAAGAAAATTCTCAAGTTAAGAGATAGAATTACTTGTAACTTGAAAGGTCAAGCAGGAAAGATCACAAGGGATACTCAAAAGAAAAAATGCTAGTGAATAACCCTTAAGGTGTTTATTGCTATTGAGAGGAAGGAGTAAACCTAAAGGGACGGTTTTCCCTTTAGACTATCGAACCTTTGTACATCAGTGCTATTATTCTTTTTTCTTACTTATTTACTTTTCATGCGCTTTAAATTGCTTATCTTTATATGTTATTTACTTGATTTTTCATATTTTTTTTAGTTGCTTTTTATAAAGGGGAAAGTTTTTAAAATATACACTTGGGTTTTGAACACTAATTCACCACCGCTCTTAGTGTATTTGTCCTATTAATTAGCATCAAAGCTTTGGTCTCTATTGTTAAAGCTTAATAGCTTTCGAGTAAAGATCTTGTAGAGACAAGATGGACAACTTTAGATTATCACATGACCAAGAAATTCATTCCACATCTAGAGCACCATTGTTCAATGCAGTCAATTATGATTATTAAAAAAATTGAATGATGAGCTTCCTTTAAGCCATTAATGATAACATGTGGGAAATTATTGAAGAAAAGCCTACCATCCCAATGAAAGAGCAAGGCGGCCAACAAGTGTTGAAACTAAAAAATGAATGGAGTAAAGCTAAAAAAATGAAAAAGCAATCTCCGTACAAAAACTAAAAATGCTATCATATGTGCCATTGATCGTGCGTGTCGAAGCCATCAAATTAGAAATTTATAAACTAAAGCTACCTAAACTAACTTGTAGCATAGGCAACCCAAGTCGAACCCAATGACCATTTTAGGATGATATTATCAATGATATTAGGAGCTGAATTGGGGGGGTTTGGTAGAATTAAAACTAAATTAAACACTACAAAGACAGAAACAAAAACAAGAAACAACATGCAACCAGCCAAGGGAAATTAACTTGAGACTAATGCATCCTTGATTGCTAAATATTCATTC
>JANHAO010024130.1:0-11704 GCA_026873985.1 Saraca asoca
ATAAAGGAAACCCCTATTTTCTTTTAAGTACAATTATTGACAAAAAAAGAAGTTAAAGAAAATTGTTGCTGAATTGACAGAAGTATGATGCGTCTCTTCTTCTTTTCTCACTGCCTTTACTGTTCAAAGTCCATCTTTTCCATGCATGTCCTTCTTTTCTTTTTTCAAGTCGTTGGCACGCAGGTTTGATTATTTTGTCTACAGATTATTTTATAAGAAATTTTATATATTTATGTAAAAATAAAGGATTTTATATTATTTATGTATCATAAGATTAAAAAAATAATATATAATATCTTGATAATGGAGGAACATAATTTCTACTTTTTTATATATAACAAATAATATCATTTTATTATCTCAATTTCTTTAATATTTATTTTTCAATCATATAAACAAATTCAAAATCTCTTTTTTCAAATAATGCTATTTTTACATTAATATTCTTTTATTTTCTCTCATATAAAATATCATTAATAATAGTAAGTTTCCAAAATAGTTGAAACAGAATCGAAATACGAGGGTAAAAGTAGAATTTCATCACTTTTTCACGCGAAACAAATTGTATTTATCCTTTAACAGAAGTGAAGCAAAATCCAAATAGTATTATATGTAAAATTATTAAACATATCTATGAATAATTATTGTGATTTTAAAAAATAATTACAACAATAATATTATTCTTTCTTTTTTTTAAATGATTTGCATTAAATTTTTTAAATTGTCTCTGTTAATAAAATTTATTATATTCAATTATTTATATCTTAAATTAAAATTTTGTACTCAATAATTTTAAAGTGTTAAATGATTTATAAATATCATTCTAGTCACTAAAAAATTGATGGTTTACCATGATTTTATAATAAAACAATTAATTAAAATTCACAAAAATTTATTTTACCAATAAAATAATAATAAATAAAGTTACCTTCCCTGTTATGTGTTAAGCCTTGCAGACACAAATTCATCTTTTTTCTTCTGCTTGCAGAACACAGTCATGAATTACACCATACACGTGAAAAAGCGTACTACATTGGATTACTATGTTTTTAAGGATAGACAAAGCAAAGGGCCCTACAATAAAGCTCTGTTACTAATAGAACGTATGACAAAATATGAGAATAATATTATTCTTTTATTCAAATTTTTTTAAAAGCATTTTGAGAATGTAACATTTTTAGAAATGATTATTATTTATCTATATAATTAAAAAATATATTTAACCATAATATTAATGTGGTGTTTAAATTATATTCAACTTAAGCATTTATTTATTTCACTAATTTACATTGAATCACTAATATATGAATTGAAAAATATAAATATAAGTAACATAATAAGAAAAAATTACCTCATCTAAGTGAAATAAGGGGATGGACATACGGGAATTAGAGTGGTGGTGGTTTTACAACTTTATTTTTCACTTAAGCTTAACAATGGTGTGAATCTTGCGTATTGATGTGCACAGGGGCATACCTGTATAGGGTCGAGTGTGGGCTGTAGCCCCACTCAATTTTTTTAAAAAAAAGAACTAGAAATATAATAGAAAAAATTCTATAGGGACTGAATTGAAAAATTTTCATGAATATAAGCTATTGTGTAAGCATGCCTAAACTTCAGGAGATAAATTGAAAATTTTTCATTTTTCTTTTAATATGACTTTTATCCTTAGCTCAGCCCGTCACCCCCCATTTCCATTTTCTTCAGATCTAGAAGCTTCCTCGCACGCTGCCCTGCTGCACGAAGCCACGAACCACCGGTGCCCGTCCGTCACTGCACGCAGCACACCACTGCGATCTTCCTCGGTTCCTCTGGTCTGGACTATCCAGTCCAGTAGTCCTCCATAGCCTCTGTGCCCCTGCGCCCCTGTGGTCTTCCTCGGTTCCTCTGGTTCGGACCGTCTGGTACAGCTAGCCAATCGTCGACAGCAGTCAACTCCTCCTCCTCGCCTGATCTGAACTCCCAGACTTTACATTTGCCAGTAAGCTCTTCTCTTCCTCCTCTGACCTCTCGGCTGAATGTATGATTTTTTTTTTAATTTTATTGATTTATATATTATATTTCAAATACATATTATTATTTTGAGTCATTTGCCCCTGCTCATATAAAATTTTACGTCCGCCACTGGATGTGCACTGCACACTTATTTTTAATTGTGAATTATGAATTGAATGTTAAAGATAAAATTAAACAATTAGAGTGAATTAAGACGAAGCATGTTGGTATTTACAATTATCGGGGAAATGGAGACAACTCCTAATATTAGGATGAATGAAAATAATAATACATAAATTTTAAAATTTTATATATATCATTTTTTGGATTTTTAAAATAGTGGAATTATTTAAGTTATTATTAAACATTAATAAAGTTGGCAAACATGAGCTGCTCGTAACTCTCATTTTCCTTTTTCTTTTTATTTAACTATATTGCAGGGCAAGGGACATCATTTACAATTAAGTGAATGGAAAAAATTAATTTTTTTTAGCAAAATGGTACGAATAACTCTGTTTCAAGAAAAAATAAAATAAAATAAAATTTTCTTACATTTTTATCAAACACAAAATCCCTTAATCGTATTTCAATTGTAAACCAAAAAATCTAACCTACAATATCAAATACAAGTTCAACAAATGTATCAAATAAAAATTAGAAGGGTTTTATATCTTTTGCAAAACTCATATATATTAGGCAAAAAGAAAGAAAGAAAATTTTATATAATACATAATATGATGCGAACTTGATTTAACAAAATTTAAAAATCTTATCTCAAATTTTAGAAATAATTTCAGACATCAAAATCTTTAATTATTTTGATATATATGTATAAAATTTTATATAATTTTTAGAATTTTAAAAAATTGTAAATAATTTATCATCACTAATGGTATTATATAAAACATAAAAGAGCAAAATAATTAATAAATTCAAACACATTAAAAATTGTTGACAGTCAATTTTGGTAATCAGTCAATCGAGGATTTTAGAACTCAAATTACTGTCAAAAGACATGAAAACACAAAAAAATAGCAAAAGCAAGAAGATTAAGGTGAATATTGAGGATTTTTAACGTGATTCGCCTTATGTCAATATGACTCCTACGCCCACGATGATTTCTATTAGCTTTTGTGCAGTGGTTCCTCTGTGTATTTTAGCAGAGTAATAGTACATATACTCTTTCACTATTTCGGCAGAGTTTCTGTATATATTTTTCACTATATATATTACAATGATCTCCCCCTATTTATAGAAGTAGGGAAGGTTATAAATGTAATTTAACAAATTATAAAACTATCATTACTACTGCTACGGGCAACAAATGCTTGATGGATAATAAATGTTGGGTAAATCATTATCAATTTTTGGAAGTTGATGTGTCGGTTTTGAGGGCTAACTTGTCAGCTGGGAAGATGTGCCTATAGCTAATGGCTAGATTCGGTCATTTCGTACCTATCCCCTAGGCAACTTTTTATATAGCTTGAGCTCGCACCAAGAGCCGGGACTATCATATTGGTGTTAACCTGTATCCTGAGCTCTCAACAAGCGAGCTGGCCTCCTTGTTGGATGACAGCTTTTTAACAACTTAGGCCTTCCCCGATTGGGCTTGTCTTCTGTTGGGCCTTCTACCAACCCATTCTGCCTTGCTCCAAAATTACCCATAACATTAGCCCCCCAACTCCCAGTTTTCTTTGCGGAATTGGAGTTGTAATTTGCTGGCAAAGTCTTCTTTTGTAGTCTACAGTGTTGTTAAGTCTTTGTATTCAGCTTGTCGTGTTATCATTTCAAACTTCAATCTTTTGCTTTACTTGCATCAGGCCATGCTTCCTATTATGCATGTTTCATAGTCATTGGCGTGGCAGTTTATTTTCTTTTGGACTATTCGATGTAAAACAGCCAGATATTCTCTGAATTCTTCGGTGAACCTAGACTAGTCTATATAAGGGGTGAGAAGCTTTTCTTCCTTCTCCACGGAATGATCTGATGGGTGCTTTAGTTAGGTCCCCCATATTTTTAATGGTCTGGATCTTTGGCGGAGTTCTGCGAGATGTGTATAGCCTGCTCAAACAATCCCTTTTTGAGGATCTTGGGAAGTTTTGTTATATGAAGCTTCCATAGACGATTCCTTTTTGAGGATCTAGGCAAGTTTTGTTACATTCCTCCGTTCCTTCTCCATTTGACATGCTGGACAATGTAGCTTTTTCCCTTTGGTCTTTGGTTTTCTTGCATGGCAAGCCAATCCGATCGGTTCTTCAGCCTTTTTGCTTAATTGAGTAAACCATTTGGCTTTTTAAGTACCTTGCAGCATCTAAGTAAGGGAATAAGTTATTAACTCAAGAGGAGGATGAGGAAGAGTTGGAGCAGTTTCGCTTGTTCGTTGCTTGTAGGATTTAGCCCTTAAAGGTAATTCTTTCTGCATATTATGGTTGTAGGCTTGCTGGGATTCAACTCTTCCTCAGTCAACTATAGGCTTGCTTTAATTTATACTTTTGAATCTTCATATAAATTCACCTCGTTGAAAAAGATTTTTAATGAAACTTTTGGTTTCGTTGCTTTTTCAAGTGTATTATGTTGAACGTTTCATTTATTGCAAAAGATAGTATGTGAGCTCTTTATGAACAAATTTCCATACCTAATCAAATGTTGAGTTAAATAATCAATTAGTTATGTAAATTTTTCTTAACTGATTGAATTTGAGCATCAGAGTGTCTTAGCTAGTAGTATGCCTTCAGGTCGCATAAGGGCTGCGAATAATAGGTCACGCGAGAGCCGTGAGCTATAAGTTGCAAGAGGTCTGTGCTTTATCATAAACTGAATGTCAAAGTAGGCTGCATAAGAGTTACGCCTTAGCTAACATAAGATTGAGTGCCCAGTGGGTGATTATATGTGCCCAGGTTGGCATAAGGTTAAATACTCGATGGGAGATTAGGTGCACTCAAATCGAGTCGAGTACCCTAAGTTGAGATTAGGTTGAGTGCTTGATGGGCCATTAAGTGTGCCTAAGCAGAGATAAGGTCAGGTACTTAGTGGGTGATTAGGTGCGCCTAAGCCTATATGGGGGTACTCAATGGGCGATTAGGTGCGCCTGAGTTAAGATAAGGTCAGGTGCTCGGCAGGCAATTAGGTGCACCCAGGTCAAAATGGGTTCTCAGTGAGTGATTAGGTGCACCCAAGCTGAGACAAGGTCAAATGCTCAGTGGCCAATTAGGTGCACCTAGACCAAGACAATGTCAAGTGTTCGGTAGGTGATTAAGTGCACTCAGGCTGAGATGGGTGCTCAATGGGTGATTAGGTATGCCTGAGCTAGTATGAGGTTAAGTGCTTAGTGGGTGATTAGGTATGCTCAAGCGAAGACAAGGTCGAGTGCTCGGTAGGCGATTAGGTGTGCCTAGGCTGAGATGGGGTACTTAGTGAGTGATTAGGTACACACGAGCTCAGACAGGATCAAGTGCTCGTGGGCAATTAGGTGCACTTGAGCCAAGATGGTTGCTCAGTGGGCGATTAGGTGCACCCGAGCTAAATGGGGTCGAGTGCTTGATAGATAATTAGGTACACTCAAGTCGAGACGAGGTCGAGTACTCCGTGGGTGACTAAGTGCTTAGTGGGCGATTAGATGTGCCTAAGCTAAGACGAAGCCGACTGCTTAATAGGTGATTAGGTGCGCCCAGGCTGAGATGGATGCTCAGTGGGTGATTAGATGTGCCTGAGCTGAGACAAGATCGAGTGCTCAATGGGTGATTAGATACACCTAGGTTGAGACAAGGTCAAGTGCTTAGTAGGTGATTAGATGTACCCAGGCTGAGATAGGTGCTTAGTAGGTGATTGGGTACACCTGAGCTAGCATGAGTTCAAGTACTTGGTGGACGATTAGGTGCACCTAAGCTGAGATAAGGTCACATGAGAGCTGCAAGCAATAGGTCACATGAAAGCTACACATTAGAGTAATAGGTCGCATGAGAGCTGTGCCTTAATTAGCATGAGTTAGTTGCAATACAGGCAAAAAGTTATAGCTCATTGCTTGTGATCTGCAATCTTACAGGTCATTCAATGGACTTCTCATTTTATCCATGGCTCAAGTTTCTACCAGTACTTCGTGTAATGATTACTGTCCCTAGTGAACATTTCTGTCAGGCTAACGGGGATTAATGTTGACATACACCGAGCCATCAGATTGTAGGTATTCGAAGAGTTCCCGAATCCGATGGTTAGGTTATGCACGATATATAAGCCAAGAATACTTTCTCCCTCTTTTCATTAGTCATTTGAAATTCGGGGCTCGCAAACTCTTCATTCCCATCTTTTCTACAAGTTCTGTGACTATTTGCTGTCATCCACTGCCTTTAGCACAGTTCCTACTTACCAAGCTTATGGCTTAAGTTTCAATAATCGGAAGCCAGTCTTGCCCTCCTTACGGACTTCTTCTCCTACTTAGCACTGTAAGCTTTCTTTCACTGGCTCATGATTTTTGGGTTTTTGTATTGAGGTTCATGCGAGTTTATTTGTTTATTGCTAACAAAATCTGGAACGCTAGTTGATCCTTCGTGCATTTCCTTTAGTCATGTTTGGTTTGTTTAGCCAGTCTGTCAGTAGACGATAGGGTCTCTGATTGTTGTTTGAGTCTCCTACTAGTTTTTCATGCCTTAGTGGCCCCAAAGTTGGGTCTCCCGTGTGTATGAGTTTGGGTCTTAGTGACTTGAGGCGTATGCAATCCTTTACATATGATCTCTATTAGAGTAAATTTTAGCATTAGGGTTAGTCTTCCTTTAGCGATCTAACTACCTATTTTTCTTTTCTTATGTAGATGTCTCCACTTTTTAGATGCCCCAATCACCAAATAGGAAGTGAAGATACCGAGTCTTCTGAAAGGAGTGAAATGCTCGTCTGTGTCATAGGGTAGGCGACCTCTCAGACCGGAAAGGTCATAGAAGAGTTCGCAGCTCACTCTAGACTTGAGGGGGTTATAGCTCACTCTTCCTTCACACATAATCCTTCAAGAGTTAAGCTCAGCAAGCTTAGAGAGATAGCTTAAGCATATCATTTTTTGAAGGGTTGCCGTATCCTAGCTCTTCTCACAATAACCATGCTGCTTATCCTCCTTCAAAGTTTATAGTAGTTAGCATCCAACATCTTGGTGCTAGATTTATATTTCTGGTTCCTTTTTACGTAATTGACTTTTTGAATGAGCTAAAGCTCTCCCATTTTCAGCTGACTCTAAATTCATACTCCAATTTGACTTCCTTAGTGCTTGTCTATCTTAAAAATGGCCTTCCCCCTCCTTCGGCTAAAGTCCTTTGCAACCTTTATAACATTAAGAGTATTGGACTCTGAAAAGGGATTTACTACCTCTCAGCTCATCCATCTAAGTACAAGAAAATTTTACCACAAGGGGATGTTAAGGGGAAGTCTAATGTAAGAAATTATAAGACCTATTGGTTTTATGTTTCTTGCCGATCCTTGCATCACCTTCACAAGTTCTCATTTGTGTTGAGTCCCAGTGAGCAAGCTAAAAGGGTGTAAGTTAACTTTAGCACTTATTTTATTTTGCTTCTAATTTGAGGTTCTGTTATGTTTTTGTAGACGAAGCTATGAAAGAGAAGCCAAAACTAAGGGTGGAGGAAGTTAAGATGCTTAACCACTTTGCTACTTCCAAAGATTTTCAGAATCACCTGAAGTTTGACAAAGAGCTTCTGCAGTCACAAAGACTCTCTCCTGCACTTGACAATCAGCTTCTTGATAGTTCACGAGATATGGGAGTTTGTGGGATCAGAGAGGTCACTCTAGTAGACTTTGAGGAGTATAAAGATATAGGGAGACTCAATCTTACCAGACCCCTTCCTTCAACTAGGTTAAAGCCTGCCACCACTCGGGCTCCTAGTCAAGCTAATTGTCCTTCCTCCTTGGCGGTTGTAGAGAAGACTTTGCTGGCGCTGACCCCTATTTCACAGCTAGAATCATTTGAGGTCATGAAAGGGGCAATGAGGTCTCCTGGTCATGGGGAGAAATCTCTAGATGTGCCTCCCCTCAAGAAATAGTGAATTGACAAAGGGAAGAAGATCCCTGTCAGTTTAAAAAAGGAGCCTGAGGACACACCAGGGGACTTACCTAGAGATTTAGGTCCCTAAACATTGATATACTACAACTTTCTTCACAGACACATGGGCCAGGTTTTGGGAACCCATACAAAAGCATTGGAACATGAGGAGATATGTGGCAGCACCCTGGTGAGCATAATAGTTTGCCATTGTTGGCTAGTTAGTATCATTCTTTCCTAACTTCTCCCTTTCCTTAGCAGGCAACCTAACTATTTTGGTCTTTTCAAGGTGCATTGGAAATAAGAAAGTTAAGGGATGAGATTGCAATCTGGGAAGAGGAGTGGAGCAAGCTAAAAAGTGACCTGGCTGCTTTGACTATGGAAACGATAGAGTTGAAAAAGAATCTGGAATGCTCCGAGACCCAATTGTAGGGGACCAAGGCTCCAAAAGGGAGGTTAAGAGTGCATTGCTTTGAAAGATGACCAGCTTGATCTCGAGGCTCCACAAAGCAATCGATGAGCCAAAGTTGTCGTAAAGAGAGCTAGAAGTGACAGTAAGATGCGTTGAAGTTATAGAAAAGAAGGAGGAAGTTGCCAGGAAAAGGGCAGGTGTGGCTGAGGAGAGGGCTACATGGGCTGAAGAGGAGATTGCCCAAGTCAAGGACGAGACTACCGCCATGGTCATGCAGGCTGAGGAAGCAGTGATCTTTGATACCACTTATAGCTTTTTGTTGACTTTGTGGCAAAAACACCCAGAGATGGATTTTGCCTTTTTTGGTGGAGACGTTGAGGTAATCATTCAGTGTTTCATAGAGGACATAAAGGTAACTTCAACCTTCAGTGTAGAGATTGGAGATAGAAGTCCTCCCACTTAGGGTGACATTTAGATCAAGGGTAGTTCACTGGTCAAAGAAAGAGCCACGATGGGGTCTGAAGGACAGATAATGGAGAACTTGCCTGCACCCTACTGATTCTTCAGTTCGTCAGGATCCATCTAAGCCCTCGACCTCTTCACAGATTATGTCATTGTTAAATATTTTGGATGTATTTTTTGGTTGACAATTGTCTGTAATAACAATTATTATTTTTGTGATGAACTTGCATAAGCCACTTATCCCGAGATGAATTTGCTTAAATCTACTGTTTATTCTGGTTGATTAACTTTTCCAGATTTTTGCTAAGTCAAAATATTTGAATACCCTATTAGTAAATCATGGCTTCGTGTCTGAATGCTAGGTAAGTAGGTGGTGACTTTCACAGCTCTTAAGATGGCTGGTCGAATTAGCAACTTGAATGCAGTATAAATAGGTAATGGTCGAATCTATTTTAAGATTAGCTTGCCTTAAAAGTAACATTATGAAGATATGTTGAAGAGTTCATATAGAATAGGAGAACTTTAGGCTTTTTATTAAGATTAGGATAATGGTATAGAATTACAAAACTGAGCTCTAACTTATTAATAATATGGCTGAAGGTGCTCAGTATTCCATGCTCGAGGGATTTCAGTCCCTTCTACATTCACCAAGCGGTATGCTCCATTACCCAAATTCTCTTTTATTACATAAGGGCCCTCCCAATTTGGACACAAGGTCCCTTTGCTGGGTTTACGAGCTCCAGGTAAGATAAGGTACAGCACAAGATCTCCCATTCTATAGCTCCGAGCTCACACTTTTATATTAGAATGTTTCTGATAGGTCGCAATCCTGAGGCAGGCGACATCCCTTGCTTCTTTGATGAGGTCAAGATTTGTAGCGAGCAGTTGGTTATTATCCTCCAAATTGAAAGTGGCCCTTTAGTGTAAAGTTACTCTGAACTCCGCTGGTATCATAGCTTCAAATCCGTAAACCATCGAGAAGGGAGTCTCTCCGTGGTGCTGCAAGTTGTAGTTTGGTAAGCCCATAGTACTTTTGGTAGCTCATCTACCCATGCTCCTTTCCTGGCCTCTAGTTTTGTTTTCAAGATTTGTTTGATTATCTTGTTTACAGCTTCGACCTGCCCGTTAGCCTGAGGATGGTCTATTGCCAAGAAGCTTTTCATAATCCTAAGGTTGCTATAGAAATTGACAAACTACTCACTACTGAATTAGGTCTCATTGTCTATTATAATTTGCTGAGGAATCCTAAACCTGTAAATGATATTGTTCCAGATGAATTTCTCAATTTTAAAAGAGGAGATTTCAGCCAATTCTTTTGCCTTTGCCCATTCTATAAAGTAGTCAACATAGTCAATAGCCACTATCGCATATTTGCAATTCCTACAACCTGTGGGGAGAGTTTGTTGGAGATAGACTAGAGGAGCTCACAGAACTTTAGCAAACCTTTGGCATTTATCACATCATCTAATAAGGTTAATCGCGTCTTGTTTCATAGTTGGCAAGCAAAAGCCTTGCCGAAGTTCCTTTTAAGCCAAAAATCACCCCCAATGTGATTTTCACACTGTCTGGTGTGAATTTCCTCCAGGACGGTGTCACAATCAAGGCCATCGATGCATCTAAGGAGTGAAGCCAAAAAGCCCCTTCTATAAAGCATGTCATCAATGATGCAATATTTTACAACTCCAGCTTACATACAGTAAGCTTCCAACTTATCTTCTAGAAGCTCACTGTCTCTCAAGTATTTCAAGATCAGGCTCATCCATGAGCTTTGTGCCATAATGGTTGTTATCATGATGTCTTTTTTTTCGATGCTTGCTAATGAAAGAGTTTCCATCGAGATTGCACTTGAGAAATCCGTATAATTGGTTATGACCAAATGAGCTAGTGCATTCGCATGTGCGTTTTAAGCTCATAGGACCTAACTAATCCCGTACTTTTAAAAATTGTTAAGTAATTCTTAAACCTTTTGGAGGTAGACAAACATCTTTGATCCATTTGCTTGATACTCACTTTTTATGTGATAGATAATGAGCTGAGAGTCACTGAAGACCCTCAAGTTTTTAGCTTGTACCTCCATTGCCAAGCGAAGTCCTATGAGCAACGTTTCATATTCTACTTCATTGTTGGTAGCACGAAATTCAAATCTTAGTTCACAGAGGATTTTGTGTCCTTTTGGGCTGATTAAAAGTATTCCTGTCCCCACCTTCTATTCATATGAGGACCTATCAATATAAAGTTCCCACTATAGGTCTTCTGAGGTCTCCACTTCCTTTTCCACCATTCTGATAAATTTTGCAATGAAATCTGCTAGGGCTTGCCCCCTTAATCACTGACCTCAGTTTGTACTGGATGTCAAATTAGGCTAACTCAATGGCCCGTATGAGCAAGTGACTTGAGATGTCAGTCTTTTGTAGAGTCAACCTTAACAAGTACTGAGTGAGCACCTCAATAGTATGTGCTTGAAAGTAAGGCTACAATTTTTGAGAAGCAATCATGAGACAGTAAGCGAGCTTCTCTGTAGGCATATAATTCTCTTCTGTGTTCAGTACCCTTTTGCTCACATAATAAACTAGTAGTTGGGCTCCATTTTCTTCTCGAACAAGAGCTACATTGATAGCGTGCTAGGATACTCCTAAGTAGATAATGAGCTTTTTGCCTTCTTGTGGCTTAGATAGCAGCAGAGCTCACCCCATATATTCTTTCAAGTGCTGGAAAGTGATAAGTAGAAAATGTACCTATAAAAATAGTTGATTTTACCTCTTAATTAGTCATTAACTTGTAGTTTTTGTCTATCTTTTACC
>JANHAO010024131.1:0-11700 GCA_026873985.1 Saraca asoca
TTGTCACCCAAACACCGGATAAGATAGGATAGGACAATTTTATCCTATCCCATCCTCACTATCCGGTGCACCAAACGAGCCCTTAGTTTATTTTTAGATAAGCTTTTTCCTCCTCCTTTCTTCCTCCATTCTTCCCCATACTAGCATACCTTAGAAGAGAAATTGCGAGTACATAGCCAAGCCTCTTTTCAACATGGCTGAATGAATAGTGCAAATGCCACGTACTGGGTCTGATTCTCAAGATCAATAAATAATTTCACAATAAAAGGACAGCTTCAAAAGAGGTCAAACTCTATAAAATTACCTCCATTTGTAGAATGATTAAGTTGACCTTAGTTAAGCTCTAGGCTTATTACGAAATGGCTTCAGCTTTCACATTCACAATGATTGAACACGGTAATCTCACCAAAAAATAAAAAAATTGAGTTTCACTCAAACCCTACTTTGGAATCCATCCTCTCTTAGAAAGTGTGCTAAATGCACATTCAATTTAGACGTGGGTCAAGCGTTTTTAGATTGAATATGACATATGCAAAGGCTGAAGAAATAAAAATGTATAACCCACATTCAAATAGTACACCCTCTAATAGATAGCGGATCCCAGAATGGGAACAAAGTGAAACTCAATTTTTTTTTTTTTTTGTGTGAGAGTATAAATAAGAGAGTGACAATAAAAGTGAGAGCAGCGTTATTATTGGAGAAATAACTGAAATAATATAAATTTACTAAACTACTCATATATAGTTTATTATTATTAAGACAGACATCAAACTAATTAATGATCATTTACACCTTCCTAAGCTCGTTCTGTCTTCTACAAAGTTGTTCTTCTCATATAGCTTTACATGGTATTGGCCCCTACCTACGCTTTACTATGATAGGATACCTCTTCTGAGTTCTTGTTGTTGGGAAAAACACCAGCTTATCCTCCTCAGCAGGAACCCAGCTGCCATTATTCAAACACCCATCATATCATAATCATATAAAACAGCCAGAAATTATCAAGAAATTCTTATTAAGAGCAATATTTTTATACTAGTAAAAAAAACTACCTTCAACTTTCAAAAGATTTTATTTATCATTTTTCAAGTATATGCTAAAAATATAATCATAATATGCTCACATCAATGTCGTTCAACTCAAACTACCTCTAAAATCAGATTAGATTATCTATATATAATTTGCAGAAAGCTGCAATGAAAAAAAGTATACCTGAAGCGAGTGACAAAGCGGTGAAGGAAGACAGAGAGCACAACTCTAGCAAGCTCATAGCCAGGGCAGAGCCTTGGTCCTCCTCCAAATGGTGTATATACATTCCCTGGGCTTCCTGCTTCTGAGTTATTATTCTGTTCATTTATTTATTTTTTAAATATTAGTGTGATTCTACATAATAATTAATTAAAAGATAATTAATTTATCATTACCTGCCATCTCCATGGATAAAAAGTGCGAGCATCTTTGAAATGGTCTGGGTTTAAATGCACTGCACGAAATGATGCAAATACCTTCCACCCCTTTGGAATTGTGTAACCTAAATTCCAGAAATCAAGTTTTTAATTATAAGCAACTTGGCACATACTTTTTATGGTAAATTGCAAATATTTCTTGTGGTTTGACCCATTTTAAGAAAATCTCTCTATTATAATGTTTGCTAAGATGACCCTTAATTTATGTTTTTACCAAATATTCTTTTGATTTTCCATGCTACAAATGTATATAATAAAAATTACTGAATTTATTATATATTGAAAAATATTATGTGCTAACATCGCTTTTATCATAAGAGAAATTTCTTAGAACTCAAACCATAGAAAAATTATTTTGTAATTTACTTTATTTTTTTCCTTTTTTATGGTGATTACCTTTTATGTTGATGTCTGCCATTGTTCTCCTGAAAATCCCACCAATTATGTTTGCCATCCGCAGTGTCTCGTTGACAACCTAAAGAGCCCAAACAACACAAATATTAATAATAAAAACTAATGGCAAAGGTTACGAAAACATTTGAGAATATAACATTTTTAACAGATCTCAGGATAGATATGAGTCCAATGTAGCCCAGCTATGGATCAACTCATCTCGAAACTTAACTCATATTCAAATAAATTAAAACTTTTTATTAAAATTCATCTTGAATTTAGTTTATTAATCATTTCATTCAATTCGATAACTTTTTTTTTTTTATCTAATCAAATTAATCAAAATTTTAAGTAAAAATTTAAATCAAAATAAAATTAATTTATATTATCAATTTATTAGTTAAACTTATTTAATTTATTTTATATTAAATCATATAAAAATACTATTTAAATTTATTTAAATACGCTACATAAGATATAATATTGTATTTATTATTATAATTTATTTTATAGATATTATTAAAAATATTTATAAATATAATTAATTTATTATATTGATTTATAAATCAAATGAATTCAACTGATCATAAATCAAGTTTGTTTCATTTAATAAATAAGTCAATTTTTTAGATTTATTCATTTGATCCATGAATTAACTCAATTCATTTTTAATCCTAAACAGAACCCAAAACTAAAACTAATTAATCAATAAAAAGCATTGATTGTATCTCAAGTGGGATTTATTTACTTACACATTGAGTAAATGCCATGGATTTATAGTCATTCCATTCAAGAGATTCCTCCGTCTCACTCTTCTTCGCTCTGATTTGCTCGTGCTCTTCCTGCATAAATGACATTTTTCTCATACTAAACTCAATTCATCATCTTCAAAAATACATTTTTCATGTTTTCAATGTTTAGTTCACATCAATTTTGATATTTATATATTTAATATACAAAATTGAATGTTATTTATAAAAATAAAAAAATATTCTCAAATGAAAAAAGTTTAACTCATTTGTAAATTAGGATAATAAAATGAATAAATTACTCACATTTTTTTTAAATTTAATCTAATTATAAATGATCCTCGAAATCAGCAGCAACATATTCCCGATGGAAGGGGGTGTTTTGGTCCTTTCAGCACGTGAGACAGACATTGTGGTCAAAAGGGCACAGCGTGGGAAAACAAAAATTCTGACAACTCTGCAGTAATTGCTCTTTTTTTTCTTTTTACAGAGTCAATTTTTTGACAGCAAAACCGCGAAACGTGCAGTTTCGACAACATTATTACGTTGTCCGTTTGTTACACCAATGTCTCCTCCCACTTTGACTTTTAACAACACTCTACTTTCCCTCTTTTCTTACTATCCGTATTTTTTCAATTTAATAAAAAATATTATCTACATAAAATGACATAACTTTTAATTATAAAAAAATAACACATCAAATCACTTAATATATACTAACACATAAATATTTTAAATTAAAATTAAAATAAAAAATTTTAAAAATACCGATACAATATCATTAAAAACAACAATATAATTATAACAAATTTGAGAAAGGTTATTAAACTCTATAATGGGAAAGAATTATGAAAATTGTATAATGGGTTATTGAAGGTTGCTTTTCTTTTACTAAAAGGGAAAATAAATTAATGGCTAGCATTAACATTTTTTTATGAAAAATATAATAAGCAACCCATTTAGTCTATAATAATAATTTCAGAACTCACATGAGACATATTTTCTTAATATTAAATCCCTTTACAAATTAATATTAATTAAGGTTAGCCCTTAAGGGTTTTAAAAATTGATGTTTCCAAACCACTATGTTTTATTTCAATGCCTTCTTTTCTCAAATTAAAAAGCCAAGTAGCTTTGAAAATCAATGGGAAGGCAAAGCATACATACACTTCTACTTCATTATTTTCTAAAAGTATTATTTGGATGATTCTAAAGAGTCAAAATTGTGCACAATTGTACAAATAATTTTATTTGCATTTAGATTCTTATAATCTACTTAGAGATAAATACAAACTATTCTTTTGAGTTTCTGCATAAGATTTTGAGTTTTCATGTACACAAAATATTTCTTTTATTTTTTCTAATAAAATAATAGTAAGTAATAAAAAATTACAAATTACTTCGATTAATTTTATGATAATTATATTTAACAATTATAATTATTAATTTTTATCATCACCCTTAAAATTATTATAAGTAGTAAATTACATCTAAATAATATCTTTTTTTTCATAGGCATTTTTTTTATTAATTTGAAAGAGATCGTTTAAATTTAAAGAAAAAGTATTCAAATTTGTCATAAAAATTGGAATTTACCTAAATGACCACCCTTGCATGACCACCAAACAACACAATGCATGAGGTTTTAAGTTTTGAAAGCGGTAAAAAGCTTCTGCAGACAGACTTTAACTTGAAGTTTGGGAATGGTAATTGTCCACAAAACAACAAAAACAGCCATCAAATCTTTTTATCAGACAATGAAAATGAAGTTCCAATGCCACCCACGCTGCTGTTTCTGGGCCTACTCTCTACCCACTGTCCATGCTTCACTTACTAACCTTACCAACATTAAATTATTTCAAGTTTTTGCCTTTTAAAATCGAATTTATAATCTCTAGAATTAAATAATCAAATATTATGGTTAAATTGGTTATTATGTTGGTAAAATGAATAAAATTGTTATAATTATTATCATAATGAAAAAATATATATATTAAGGTTTGAACGTTTATAGAATATTTTCAAGAGTGCATATTGCCAAGTATGCAATTAATCTCCTAATTAATAGAATTGGACCTTTTATTTTGTCTATTAGTAAAGAAATTAATGCTAATTGCACCCTCACACACTAATTAAGGCATATGATAATTTAGGTACCTTGAGCTGAGCCAAGGCAGGAGGAGTTTCAGTGAGGAACTTGACGGCCAGAGTCATGATAGTGGAGGTGGTTTCGTAGCCGGCGACGAGCAAAGCCAACATAAAATCCACTATTTGCTCGTCGGAGAATTGGTCGCCGGAGGCCAAAAGTGCTCCCAACATGTCATTCTTTCTCCCTCCGGCATCATATTCTTTCCTCCTCTCCCTCACTATCAACGTCAGTGCCTCTGCCACCTTAGTTCTTGCCTTAAAAAAAAAAAAAAAACTGATCAGCACTGAATTTTATGTCATCCAAAGTCAATTCCTACTTAAATTTACAAGAAAACGTCCAAAAATAATTATATATTTTAGTACAATTTTATAAGATTCATGTCTATTAAAAATTCTATTTTTAAATTTTTAAAACATTCAAAATCAAAATGATTTCTTCTCATAAAAAAGAGTAAAAATACATATTATAAATAAAATATATAAATATTTATCAAAAATATTGATATCCTTAATACTATAATGACTTATAATAAACCATAGAAATTTTGAAAGTTTTTTTTTGCACTCAATGTTCTTAACTCAAATTCAAGATATCATATGTTCTAAAAAATTTACAACAAAATATTTAAACCAAATAATATTTAGAAAAAGTCTGATTATACATATTCTAATCTCACACTAACCTCACATTAATGAAAGATTATATGTGTAAGTTTCACACTTATCTCACGGAATGAATCTAATCTAAACAAAATGTGTGTAAATAGCATATTTTTAATATTTAACAAAATAAATTTTTAAAAAATAATATTAGTGAAAAAGAAAAAAAAAAGATGATGGTGCATGAAGTAACCTTAATGGCTCTGCGGTAAGTGGGGGAGAAAAGAGGCAAGGGAAGAGTGAAGAACCCTTCAATGACAAGAACGTATTGTTTCCTTAGACTCTCAGTCCATTGACCTGGATCAAAGCTCATCAGCTGCTTCACTGTCAGCTCAAATGTTATCTGCAACCAATATTATAATTAATAATTAATCATTGCATAACCATTTTAATTTTAAATTAAAATCTTAATATAACAAGATCTTACATGCACATGTAGGGAATCATTATTTGTCACACCCTTTCATTCCATCATCACATGCAATATTTAATTAATTAAATACATTAACCCTTAAACAATCCTAATCTATTTTTTTTAAAAAAATTATTGATCACACTTATTTTAATCATTCCAATCATTATAGATCTTATAAAATATAGTTTAAACCGGATTTACTTATTTATTAATTTATCTTATCTTTATTTTATCAAATATATAATAAATAAGATTGAATAATTCAAAATAAAATTACACTAAGTTAAAAAAATAAGACTGAATGAGAATCGGACTATTGATGTAGTGGTGATCGGTTCATGTTACTTTTTATATTTTTTTAATTGAGTCTAAGGGTTAAAAACTAAAATTACTAAAATTTTTAGTCTTATTGTTTAATATATTTTGAAAAATTAAAAAAATATTTTTATTAACTTTAATATTCATGATATTACAACATCTGTTAAATAAAATATAATAAAAAATTATATAAAATTTTAGTTTCACAGTGAGATTAAATAAAATAAACGAAAGCCAAACTGATGTTCAAAGACACAGAAGAACTGGTCCACCAAATGAAATGATGGCAAGTGAGCCAACTCACTATAATGATAATTTGGGAAAGTTCTGCAAATTCATTGAATTTATAAAAATAATATATATATATGCTTAATTCTCATTTCCAGAAAACTAAACAAAAATAACTTATGATTCCTGAGATGTGTGCTTACCTTCTTGGCCTCTTCCATGAGCAAAACCCGATCGGTCCAAGAATCCAAGTTGAGCCGGATCAGCCGGTCTATATCAACCAGAAGATGATCTTTGATGATCGACGAGTTCGCAAAACTCATCGTCAGCGAATGCATTCTCTTATGAAGAGAGCCCTTCATCAGCAACAAAGAATGCTTCCCCAAAAGGTTCGATATCGAACCGGGATAGCTACAATCGAAAAGCTTCCCTTCATTCAGCAAGATAAACCGGTTCGTCTCCGGGTCGGCCGAGAAAACCGTTGGCTCGCCGAAAACGTGGGTCGTGAATATCGGACCGTACCGGTTCACCCGCTGGTCGATGAACGGTTCCGGGTTGTCACTCTTGTATGCAGAGATGAGCTGCAGCGTTTCGCCGATGAACGGCAACCCCAAGCTCCCCGGCGGCAGCCGTAGACGGCGGTACCAGGATGACCGAAGAATGAAGAAGAAGACGGCGGAGATGATAAAAAAGAAAAGTAATGTCGCCAGGGACGCCATGGAAATGTACAGAGCAAGAAAGCTGCCACCAACTAGTATATATATGTGTATAGTTGTATATAGTGTATGTACATGTATATACGTTGTATATATAGAGAAAGAGAAAGATGAGAGTGGGTTTGGAGAGAGAAGTAAATGGGTGATGTTTTTAATGGAAGGTATTAATGGCGGAAACGCACGGGGGGTTCAGTCTGATCTGATGAGAATTTCAAAGGAAGAAAGAGAAGAATTATGAGAAAGAAATAAATGTGCGATATTTTGGCATCTGAGAAAGTATCTTTTGCTCTCTGTAAACTTTCTCCTTTGTCGAATGAGGATAAGACTTTTTAAAGGGGGAAAGTATGGGAAAGGATTTTCCTTTTTTCCCTTTTTTTATTAATTCTTTGTTTTAATCTTTTTAAATGGGGTAAACAAATGAGATTATATATATAAATATATAATTTCAATTGATAAAATAGGTGAATATTTATAATTTTATTTAATTTATTTATTTTTAGTTCAATTTAAATTTATTAATAATATTTAGCGAATCAAGAATGGATGTTAATCTATTTAATAAAAAAGTTATTAAAAATTCATCTAATTTAATTTTTTATTAAAATTTTAAAATAAAATAATTTAAATAAAAATATTATGTTAAATTAAATAAATAATAAAAATAAATTAGAAATCTCAAAACCCTAACATAGTTACATAGAGAGATAAATTTGACAATTGTAATATATATTCATTTATCCATTTATATCTATCTTTTTTATGACTCGTCTATATTTATCTATATTAACTTTTAGATAACTATAAGTTCCATCATTATTGACCCAATTAAATAAGAATCATATTTAATTAATTTATAAATAATCATTTATCCATTTATATTCATATTTAACATTTTTATATGATAAAAAAGATTGTATATTTACCATCTTTTGTAGAATAAAAAAGTTAATATGTTTGGCATTTTTATCTTTGTAAAGATACTTGTAATCGAAAATTTTTTAATAATCAATTAATATTTGCTTATGTAATATATTTAACTTATTTATCTATTTAAATATTAGTAATCAGATTTTTACTTTAATAAATTTTCAAGTTTTTTTTTATAGAAATTTCAATTTTGGATAACATTTATTTGATTTTTATTTTTATGCATATTATATGTATAATATGTAGAAAAACTTTAAGAAGAAAAGAAAAAGTATGACAATAAAAAAATATTTTATTCTTATTATTAGTTTGTTAGTCTTTTCAATTTTGTCACTCATATAATTTAAAATTTTAATAATTAAAAATTATTTTTAATGATGAAGTCAAGATATAATTTAGAATTTAAAAATAAAATATTTTTAATGATAAAATTAAAATATAATTTAAAATTTTAATAGTAAAAAACTTATTTTTTAATAGTGAAAACAAAATATATTTGAAATGATAAGAAAAATAATGACAATAAAAATGATAGAATAAAATATTATAAAAATAATGATTGTTAAACGGAATAAATGAATTTAATAGATTTGATCATCTATGTACGGATCATAGATCAATTTATTATGACCCATATAAAATTTTAATTGAATTATAATGAATAAATAAGTTATTATCAATTCATCTATTAGTGAACTGATTTAAATTGATCAATTTGTTACTCTTAGATATAGTACATATGCTTTTGTATAATTTTGTAAAAAATGTTGGGACCTTTTATCTAATATTTGATCTCAATTTGTTTAAGGGAGACGTGAAAATTTATAAAAATTATTTTTTTTAAATGCAATTTTAGTAAATGGATTTATGTTTTATTGTTTAAACAATGTAAGAGAAAATATTTTTTCTTGTGTCACATTTTTTCTTGTTGACACATAAACAAACTATTGTTTTTATTAAAAAGAGTCATTATATATACAAAATTTAGCTTTAGAGTCACCTCACACAATAATCATTTTATTATTAAAATATTTTTATAATAAAAGTCACAAATTTCTAATAGTAAAAATTAGACTCAAATACTATTTTAGTCATTGACAGGTTCAAGTTTTTTCAATTTGATATCATAGATAAATTTAATTTTATTCAATCAAATTCTTTTTTTTTTTTCATTTATCTCAACATTGTTAACAACATTGATGTTATAAAAGTTAAAAATCTAACGTGGCACCCTTTAATATTTATGTGGCACCATTTATACTCTAAACTTAATGTATGGCTTTATTTCAAAAGAACAAACAAGGATAATCATTTAGTTTATTCTTCTTTTTATCATTTAATATAATATTATTTTAAGTCACATAAAACATAATTTTCTTATGCATCCATATTTAATATCTACACAACTAATGGATGGAATCATATCAAACTTTATATTTTCAAATCATTATTTTAATTAATAAGATATGTGGTAAATGGATGGGAAAGCATGATAAAAGGAAATTGGATTTGTTAAGGATCAAATTAAGAATTAAAATTAAATAGGAAATAAATTAAAAAAACTTACATATATGAATGACCAAAATGATGTTTTAGTCTAAAAATTAAAAATTAAGTATATTTTGTATTTTTAACAACATTTAAAGATAGGAGAGGGGGAAGGTATAGATAGTGAAAAAGAAGGATAAGAGAAGGGAGGGAGTGGTAAAGAAAGAAAGATATGAGATAGGAGGTGGATAACGAAATTATATAATATAAGGTGATTTAGAAAAGTAATTTCTTTTAATTAAGAGGAGAAGTCACTTTCTTATAAATATATAATCATTTTTTGTTGACTAGAATATATTTTTTGTTAACTAACTTTTTTATTAACTCTAAATATAAGAAAGTTATGAAAACAATTTTTAAAAAACTTCTCCCCTCCCAAACAAATGAAATATTAGTTATATTTAAAAAAAAAAAAACTTACCAGATCTTTTATGCAAAATTGACAATATTTTGATGGTATTTAATAAATAGCTTTTTGATTAATTTTTACCTGATTTGAGGTGTTATAATTATTTGATCAAGTCAATATACTATTTTAAGTGTTTAGTAAATATATATTTAAGGCAACAGATTGGCTCTCAAAAAGTTGGGAAATCCAATGTTTTCAATTAGCTAATTTACATTTAATGTGTAAAAAGACAACATTATCTATGACCTATTTGTTTCTTAAAAAAATAAATAATAGATTATAATTATTTATTTTTTAAAGAAAAATCCAATAAATAATATAAATCACAATGATCTATTTTTAGAAAAAATTAATCCAATAAATGATATATTAAAATATGAAATAATTAAAGTAGGAGAATACTCAAATAAATAATAAAATATATATGTATCTTTATATATTATTTTACATATAAACAACTAATAATTCATAGTTTATTTTGCTAAACATCTTTATACAAACGACTGATATTATCAATTAGTCAAATTAACTATTATTTGATCGTTAATACAATAAGTTAATAGTTAATGTAATCCATTGATTGTCAAACAAGAACTTAGTCATTTAATTTCTCTTGATATTGTCAAAAATTGTTTTTTTGTTTCAAAGCTACAAGATATTATAACTAGGATTAAAAGGCTTTTACTATAATTAATTGTAACTATTCAAATAATTATTTATAATAATCATAAATAGTGGTGAATTCTTGACTTCATACTAATTATATTATATGGATTCATATATATGGGTCTTTCAGATTTCTTTTACTATTCAATTAAAGGTCCAAATTAAAATAAAAATAAGCTGCCATAATTATAATTAATTAGACATTCTTATTATTATAACTAGAATTAAAAGGCTTTTACTATAATTAATTGTAACTATTCAAATAATTATTTATAATAATCATAAATAGTGGTGAATTCTCGACTTCATACTAATTATATTATATGGATTCATAGAGATGAGTCTTTCAGATTTCTTTTAGTATTCAATTAAAGGTCCAAATTAAAATAAAAATAAGCTGCCATAATTATATTTAATTAGACATTCTTATTAAGAAAAAGAAAATCAACTACTTCCTTCATTTTTTCTTATTTGTTGTTTAAGGTAAATTCACATATAAATAATCTTAATTTTAGGATAAAAGAATTATATTTTACTAATCTATCATTTATTAAAAATTAATTAGTGTATGAAGTAATTGAGTATTTATTAAAATGACAATGATAAAATTAGAAAAAAAAGTAATAAATACATTATTGGTTTTCTAAAATGACAATAAGAAAATAAAAAAATTTCAGAACAACAGATAAAAAGGAATAAAGGAAGTATTAAAACTTTATATTAATACCATGTGTCTTAAAAATTGACATATATAAAATATGTAATAAATAAAATATGTAATAATTAGCACTTTGGACTGTCACTCAAATTTTAGAGTTAAGATTAGGAGGTCGTAGGAAGTTTAACTTCCTTAACACTTTGCTTGGATGAAGGGAAGGAAAGGAAGATGGAAGGAATGGAAGATGATTTTCCGTTGATTGATTGGGTGGAAATGGAGAGGAAAGGAAGTGGAAGGAAATATAATAAAAAATAATTTAAAAAATAAGAATAATAATATAAAATTATAAGATTACATAATACATGATTAAAATATATAAATATTATATTTAATTTATTA
>JANHAO010024132.1:0-11702 GCA_026873985.1 Saraca asoca
AATAATATGTTAAAAATAATGAAAGAGAGGGAGAGAGGCTTTGGTTGCTGCAGTCATTGGGTTTGAATTTTTTAATGTTTTTTATATTAAGTTTCAGTTGCTTAATAAGCAATTGTGATGCTGAGTTAGGATTTTTGGATTGCTTCACAGTGGTGTGAGTTGCTTAAGGTGGATTGCTTAATTTAAGCAACTCCTTATGCAACCTGCGCTGCGGATGGTCTTAGAGTCGTCCAACGACCATTCAGAAACACATATAATCAAAGTTTAAATTAAATGTTTCTGTCTCTCGACATGTCATTGCTTTATCCTTGAAAGCTTCTCCCTTTATAGAAGTCACTCTGCATGGGTGAAAGACAACCAATAAGAAAGTCTTACATTCTGACACAGTTCAAAAATTACATTTCGGACGGTGACCAATTGAGTAGGATAAGAAACTGTCAAGCAAGTCCAAAACCAGAAAAGTAGTTCACGATAATTCGCAATACACAACAGGAACTTATAAATAATCATTGAGGTCATGTTGAAGAAGTGTGACATTTTCTCAAAATATACAAAATGAGAATCTCACTCACATTAAAATCATATTATCAACATGTCAGACGCTCATCATTTGTTAGAAGTTAAGGTTAATAGTGTGATTAATGTCTATATAAGGCTAATAAGTAACTCGTTTGCACACTTATGATACAATCTCTATTAAAACTTGTTGACAGTGGATTTTCATTCTGGATGAAACTCTAGTCAATTGAACAATTCTTGTTACCTCAAGTTGATATTCTGGTTGTGCAAATGAGAAAAAGCAGTAAACAGCCAGAAAAAGGAAGCAGAAGAAGCACACAGAAGACTTTTAACATGATTTGGCTAAAGTCAATCGGCCCCTACGTCCACAGTAATATATTGCACAAAATGTTTGCTGGGTGAGCAATATTTTTACAAAGAGCTCTCTACAGTTTAATAGAGTTTCTACTAGTATTTTTTTCTTCTCCCCCTTTACAATGGACTCTCTCCCTATTTATAAAAGTAAGGGGTTACAATGATAATTTTTCGATTTGTATATCTATTACATCATGTAATAAATATTTATAGATAACTTCGACACTGCAAGTTGAGGTGTGCAGACGGATATCTACTTGGGGGCTAGTTTGCCGATTAGGAAAGTGTGCCTCTGGCCACTAATTATACTTGCACATCACTTCAGGCTGGAGGTCACTCACTTGGTGACCTGGACTTACGTTATGCAACCCGTGACCATGCAGGCTAGATTCATTCTCTGAGTCACAGGGTGTGCATTCTAGGCGCTACTCGCTACACCTACGATTCAAGGCTCATCTCGTTTAGCAAGCTAAGGCTGTTGTTTTAACTTTGTGTCTTAGCGAACTGGTCGTCTGAACCTGTTGAATTTGCTTACTAGGCTTTTGTCAGTACACTTTGTTGGAATTAGATTTTACCCATAACAAAACTCTATTTTTAAAATTAATTTGACCATTAAAGTATGCTCAACGGATAATTTTTATTGTGCATTGCTAACTCTATTTATTGTGCAAGACCAACTCTTACCACTTGTGTCCTTTGGCTACCCCTTGACTCTGGCAAAGAGTTCCACATTCTTCATATTATCCTTTTTTTTTATAATTCTTCCAAGATTTCCTCTACGTATTCCACAATAGAGAAAAAAAATAATATCGATCTTGTTCAGTTTTATCGATTACAAATTTGATATAAACAAATCTTTATTCATGATTTCATTTATTTAGATTTTATCAAATAATAGATGCATAAAATTGAATATATTAAAAGACTAAAACATTTAAAATTTCCTCTCTTACATATGAAACTTATACAAATTTCACGGAATACATATAAATTTTAAATGAAGAAAAAGATCAATTTAAAATATTTCACAGCAGCACGAAGGAAACCCATAATTAAGAAATATCATTATAATAAAATTAATGATAAAAATCCCATCTAAAATAATTTTATTTTTATATTAAATATCTTATTTTTACTATCATATTTTTATAAAAATTATTAAGTACTATCACATTTGAAATGAATGTATGAATAGAATTATTATAGAGAGACTAGGATAAGATAAAATCAAGTTCGAGCTGGTCCCATATAAAATTTAACATTTAACATGACGTATAGAATCTAATCTAGTCCTAATGTAATTTATTTTTTTTTTAATTTTATTGTCCATGCTCGACCTCACATAAAAAGGCTACGGCAAAATCTCACCTTTTCAAACTTAATTTTAATATCTTCATATAAAATATAGTTAAAACATATAAAATATATTTATACATATTATATTTAATATATATAATATAATTAAAAAATAATTATATATATTAGTTCTTAATAATTAAGAAATATATCATATAATATATATAAAAATTATAATATAAATAAAATATTTAATATATAAATATAAAACAATATTAAACCTGGATTGATTTTATTTTAAATTCAATTTATTTATTGAATAATATCTAAAATTTTACTCAAATCCAGACTATATTTCTTTCCGTACAAATCATAATTATTAAAGGTTGAGTTTGCGTAAAAACTCATACTGGTGACATTTGTCCGGCGAAAGGGAGACTGAAAAGAGTGTTCATTGAATCATTGTGCATAGAAACCAATTAACTCAGCCGTACACAAATAGAATAAAGCAACGTGGGATTTATAGAAACGAACCAATTACTTTATGTCGAAACATCGAATCCTGCAATAAAACAAGATTGAGGATCCTGGAAGTGTATAGAGCTAGCAGTAGTTTTGACAAAGTGCATAATGTGAGTCGAAAAAAAAAAAAGAGAAAAGAAAATGAGACGAAAAGAAAATAAAAGAAAAAAAATGATATTTTATTAATTAATTGGGTGAAAAGTGAGAGGAAAGAAAGTGGAAGGAAAAGTAAAAAAAAATTAATAAAAAATAAATTAAAATTGATAAAAAATCTAGAAGCATTCACAAAGAAGTTGATTATTGAGAAAACATAAAAATCTTAAGGACTTATAAAAGAGTGACTTGAAGAAAGAGTGGTGGTAGAAAAGACAATTTAATTTCAAGAACTTATGGACAGGCAAAAAGCTTTTTCTTTTATAATTAAAAGGGGAAAAGGGAATGTATGTGTATAAAGATAAAATATATAAAATGATTCCAACAGATTGGCCCAACCAAGTAAAGGAAATATATGAGGGAAAGGTGAGGAAAAGAAGAACTACACACACAAAGTATCAAAATTCAGGGAGAATTTAGGAATAGGACACTTTCTCTGTAGCTATAGATACAGTACAACGAAGTATAAGGAACTCCTAAATATTTTCTAAAAGTAACTTCTCTAATATTCACATGCATTGGCAATGTGTAAATTATTATTGCTATTCAGTGCCAACCAACTTCTAATGAACAAACTAGAAAGTTAAAGTTTTGCCCCAAAATCAACTCAAAACCATAACAAGATTTGTTGTCATCTATATATTCTGTCAAAAGGGAAATACCAAAAACAATATACATGTCTCCTTGTCTCCTGCAAAATTCAATTTTATTTTACTAGATTTAAGAAAAACCTAAGCAAAAATGGTTCAATAACATCTATCACCATTGAGTCTTTTCAGCAGATTCATTTGGAGAAGCATAAAGAATACATGAAAAACCTTGTAAGAAATGTTACTCATTTTATGGACTATTCGTTGCGAACTGCAATAAAGTCTGATTCCCAAGAAGGTATCCTTGTTCACCATCCCACCTTTGGCCTATTTTTACTTCTACTTCACATTATTTGTCACTTCTCTACTGTAAATTATTGTAGTTCAATCTTCTAGAAATGCTTCAATCAATCATCACCAAGCAGACTACAAATTTTTCTATATTGCATTCTGGGTAAATAGGAGGATACCAAAAATCTAGCTTGTACGACAAGAATCGACAAGAATCCAAATGGGATATCAAAATTCAAGCAACTATCTCTCTCTATTTATGAGAAAAGAAAACAACATGCATCTCATCCATTGAAAGTCATAATTACCTTGAAACCCTAAAGGCCAAAACTCAGCTATCACACATTGTATTTACACTAATTTTTACCAAAAATCGCAACTTTCACCAGAATAAAATCCCAGAAGGCGTATCTTTCTAACATTAGTTTCTAAAACCAAACCACAACAAAACTTAAGAAAAAACACCGTATTCAACGATCATTCAAAAATAGGAATTGAATCCATGTATCAGAATCACGGGGAAAATAAATGGCATAGAATCCAAAGTATGAAAATTTGTCTGTAAAGAATCGAAGAACATTGAAACTTCTTACTCAAAATTTTAATTTCATTTTCTAATTTTAAGCTCACCTAGGCTTATCCATGGTTTTTGAGAGAAATTGAGCGAAAGAGAATGAGAGAATACGTTTGGCAAGCAGATCAACAAGAACACCAAAAGGGAAAATGTGTAGCAGGGCATTTTCCACTTGTTAATTGGGCAGAAAAAAATTGCAATGGGGCCCACACTTATTTTCCACCCATTTTCCTTTCCCCTCATTTTCCTTCCTCAACCAAGTAGAGGAAAAGTCCAATTTTCACCCTATTTTCCTCTCTTTTTTTCCTTTTCACCCTTTTTCCCTCCAACCAAATAGAGTGTAAGTCTCCAACATCTCACATGGCTTTTTGGTGTTCCTTTGGGAAACATTTTCCCATGTAATACTGATTCAAAATTATTTTTGTGGTTGATGTATATGTAGATAAATGTTGATGTGGATAATGCTACTATACAAATAATGTTAGCAGTACCAAAGCTACCTTGCAAGGTTTTTTTTTATCTTAAGTAATATTATTTTAGAAAGTAATTATCTAAATAGGATTGAAGTAAAATTATATTTGTGAATGGGATTAAAATTAGAAAAATGTTAAATTAGATAACATTTTAACATTTTGAGTCAATTTGTAATTGGGTCATGTTGAAACCTTTAATTTGGATACCATTTTAGGTCATGTTATGGCTGGGCCGTGTTGCACTGAACAACGTCGCCTACACAAGGCAGGCAACATTGCCTATGGCAATGCTGCGGGGAAGTCTAGCATGGCCAGCATTGCTCTGGCCAACACCATCTATCTAGGAAGGTAATATTACTCAAAGCAATGTTGTCAACCATGAGACCTACATTTGAAAAAGCCTGCCTATAAATTTTTTTATGTTTTTTTTTTTACTGTTGGTTTGTCACATTTTTTTTCTTCCTCTTCACACTATAAAACACATTCTCTTCTTCATCATTCCGCAAACTTCCTCTACAACTTCTTCTTCACAATTCATCTTCTTGTTCACTTCCTTCTTCATTTCTTCACTTCTCCACTTCTTCATCTTTCTCATCCATTTCATCTTATAAATTTTCTTTTAATCAACATTTATTTCCTTCTTTAACAAATTATAAGGCAAGTTTTTATATGCTTATTTACCATTACTTTTGTTTAAGAATTATTTGAATCTCTTTTTCTGTAGTTAAGTTTTGTTTTGCATTATTACTGACATGGTAACTTGATTAATTATCATACATTACTCTGTGTAGATTTTTCTGCAGAAGAAATTAAATTATCTATTTTACATGCATGATAATAGAAGTATTTTTTTTCTCACCCTAGTAGTGATAGAAGATTTGAAGTTTTAGTAATTTTAGTTTTGAAATGATTATGTTAAGAGAATAAAATTAGGATTTGAAATAAATAGCAAGTGAAAAAAAAATAAGAGAATTAATTGGTTGACCAATTAATACATTTTTCATTAAAATTTATTATACTAGTTAGTGATATTTATAAGGAAGTTAGTTTATTTAGGTATATTTATTTTTTTGAAATTTTAATATTTAAATTTTTATTTATAGCAAAATTTTATTTTTTTAATTGAAATTTTAGCCAATATATACTTATTTGTAACATATTACCTAGTTATTTTATACTAACTTTACTATGATTGTTTAGACTTAAAAACATTTACAAAATCAATGACAATTGTTTATAATAACAACAAAATATACAATGATCAGGAAATATTGACCTTTGAATGTCCAGATCCAAGAGCCTTTCGGTTAAACAAGAATATAACGTTAAATGATATTAGGAGGAAAATTGTATCAAAGTTAAAAGTAAGAGCCAGGAAACATACCTCGTTCATTACGTATAGGTTTCCTATATCTTGCCATAATACTATGCATTACCAACAATTTAGATTGTTTGATGATCATGATGTGAGCACCATATTTTGTTGTCATGATCAATTTCCCAACCATGGTGCAGTGGAATTAAATATTGAGTTTTGTTGTTGCGCAAATTTAGTTAACCAAAAAGTCCAGAAACCTCAAACTATAGATTAAATGTAAAAAGAGATAGAGAGAGAGAGGAAGAACAGGGAGACACCAGGAGGTTTTTAACATGGTTCGGCTGAGTGCAATGCTTTACATCTACGATTATTTTTTTCTCAGTCTTTTTGCTGAGTATTTATATCTATTAATTGATTGTCTCTTGTATATTGATTTCATCTCATTTTATAATGGTTAGGGTGTTACAGTTTGAATGTAAATTAATTACAAATAAGGATCATGAATTGACTCGGATTACATAATAGATTCTCATTAAAATAGGAAATTGAACAAATCTCCCTAAATTGATCATTGAGAAAGCATGCTTCGAGCTGCGGGTTAGGCCTTATCTCCAATGACCTGAGGTTGCTGCTTTGACCTTTGTTGACCAATGAACTAAGTTCATGTCTGGCGACTTGATGCCTTAGTCCAGCTAGGTCCTTATCAGCTGGACTTCTCTATTGGGCTTTTACCAGCTCATTTGTATGGTTCCAAAAGATATCCACAACATTAGCCCCTAGCTCTCAGTGTAATCTACGAACTAGGAGCTATAGTTTGCTAGTAAAAGCTCGATCTATCATGCCATCATTTAGACTTTTATAATTCTAAGTTTCATCTCTTAAATGTTCATATGTGCATTTACCTCAGTGAACGGGATATTTGATAAGTTGAATGCTTGGTAGGTTGCAAACAATAATTCAAAATATTGACATAAATGCACCTCAGCTAGCAAACCATGACTTTGTAAATATGTCAAGCTGAATGCCTAGTAGGTTGCATGAATTGACCTCAACTTGCACGAATCAAGTGCCCAACTTGCACGAGTTGAGTGGCTAGTAGGCCACATGAATGTGTCTCAGCTAGCACATGTCGAGTGCCCAACAGCTCACATGAATGAGCCTCAGCTAGCACAAGTCAAGTGCCTAATAGGTCACATGAATTCACCCCATGAATGCGCCTCAGCTAGCGCAAGTTGAGTGCCTAGTAGGTTGCATGAATACGCCTCAACTAACATGAGTTGAGTGCCTAGCACGAGTTAGGTGCCCAATAGGTCACATGAATGCACATTAGCTAGCAGAAGTCAAGTGCCCAGTAAATCACATGAATACACCTTAGCTAGAACACCATGGCTTTGGCTCTTTTAATCTTAAGAATAACTCATTTTTGAATTAGAAGGGTGAGTGCTTGCTTCCAAATTAGAAGGGCGATTGCTCACTTTCGAATTAGGAGGGTAAGCAAATGTTCAGCATTCCAAGCTCGTGGAACTTCAACTCCATTCAAATGTTAATCGATAGACTCCATTTCCCAAGTCTCCTTAATGATGTATGGGCCTTCCCAGTTTGAACCTAGTGTCTTACCATTGGTCTTATGAGCTTCAGGAAGAATAAAGAGCAATGCAAGATCATTGATTTTATAGTCTCGAACTTAGAGCTTCCTGTATAATACTTTGCTGAAAATTTATCTAAAAATTAGTAAGAACAGATATAAGAATTTAAGGAAAAACTTAGGTGTTTCATTAATATCTGAAATGTTTGAATAACATTACAAAATCATGAATATGGTACTTCCCTGGTTGTAGGAATGGTGATATGAGGTTTTATGCCTTCTTCTGTGCCCATGACTCAGCGAATATTGATTTGAGATGTGTTTCTAACTGGTCCTGTTCTAGCCTTCAACTTAATGTGAACCCTTATGTCACGATTATTTTCATTATCATCCTTATGACCTCGACGGACCTCCGACCTTAGCCATAATTTGGAAAAACAAATAGCAAGAACACATCAAAGTTCTTATCTAATTGGCCTTTCCTTTTAAGCTCCTCCCTATGGTTGTAAGTGTTCTTATCTCTGCACAATAACCTTAACTTACTTTTGCATGCCTTGGGTTTATGCTTGGGTCAACACCTTAACCACCTTAGCCAGTCCTCTCACCATGTTCTCAAGTGCCTCCTGGCATAGGTGCCATGCTTACACTCTATCAATCCTAAGAACAAAAGCAGCTAGCTGGCGAGGGGTCAATAGGGGCATGTCAATGGCAACAACTATGGTGGGAACAATGGAAGTGCCTGTCGCAAGAAGAACTGGGCCCTGTTGTTCCATGCGACCCTCAATCTGGTTAACTAGAGTATCTAAACTCCTAGTGGTTATTCCTCTAGCCATCATAATTAGATGGAAAAGCAAGAAGAATGTAATTTAGGGCCCTCCTTCTAGTGCCAAAATGTTGACATGCAAATTCGGCTAACTAAAAAGTCCAGAAACCCTAAACTACAAATTAAATATAAAAGAGAGAGAGAGAGAGAGAGAGAGAGAGAGAGAGAGAGAGGAAGAACAATGAGACACCATGAGATTTTTAACGTGGTTCAATTAAGTAAAATGCTTTACATCCATGGTTATTTTTTTTTCTTAGTGTTTTTGTTGAGTATTTGTATCTATTAATTAATTGTCCCATGTATAATGATTTCATCCCATTTTATAATGGTTAAGGTGTTATAGTTTGAATGTAAATCAATTACAGATAAAGATCATAAATTGATTAGGATTACATAACGGATTTCCATTAAAATAGGAAACTAAATGGATCTCCCTAAATTGATCATTGAGAAAGTGTGCTTCAAGCTACGGCTTTGGCCTTGTCCACAACGACCTGAGGTTGTTGCTTTGACCCTTGTTAACTAATGACCTAAGTTTGTGTCTGGCAACTTGATGCCTTGGCTTAGCAACCTAAATCCTAGATGAGCTAGGTCCTTATCAACCGGACTTATCCATTGGGCTTTTACCAATCCATTTGTATGGTTCCAAAAAATACCCACAACAAGTTTGAAATGGATGATACAGAAACTGAAGAGAATAATATGGCATATCAACTTGGAAATAATGGTCCTGAGGTAGTAGATTTACATTATTAATACATGAAAATGTTCTCTCAACAAAATTACTACCATATTAGCCCTAATTTTGGTGGCCCATCAAACTATGGTGTGGTTGCCACTGTAATATAAAGTGATGACAAGCAGTATCTAGACCCACCCAAAGTTGAAAAGGAGGAGGAAAGAGTTGCCAAATCATTACCATCATATGTACCTCTATCATCACATATGTCGTATATCAATTAAAAAACATTGGATAAGCCTAAATATCAAGTAGTTGAAAATCCCACTTGAACTAATAGGTAGGAGTTTTATGTCAGTTTGGAATTTGAGAGGAAAGAAAATGTCCTATTATCTTTGAGACAATATACAATTAGTACACACCAAAATTACAAAACCTGAAAGTCAAAACTGACATTTGTATATGTGTATTGTGCAAAATATGGTATAGAATGCAATTAGTGGCTCAGGGCAAGCTTTAATTTCAAGAAAGATTGTTGGGTTATCAAAAGATATAATGGTCCCCACACATATGTCACTACAAGCATGTCATAAGATCATAAACAAATAGACTTTGATTTCATTGCTGCATGATGTGTAGGGTAAGTAAGAGCCACATTGAACCTTCTTGTGCAAAGATAATACAGACAATAAAATCATAGTTCTCTTATCAAGTTTCTTACAAGAAAGCTTGGCTAGGAAAATAGAAGTCTATTAGTCAAATATATGGTGATGGGGATGACTTGTACTACCAGTTGCTGAGGTGGTTAACAGCAATGAGACAAGTGAACCCAAGGACCACTATGCAATTACAAACTAAGGATTTATATCAGGGACAATATTCTGACCCTAACAATGTGAAGTTCAAGAGGCTATTCTAGGCATGCAAACCTTGCATTGATACACTTCCCTTTTATAAGCCAATGCTACAAGTTAATTGAACATTCTTATATAGGAAATTCAAGCACAGTCTATTGATTGCAATCACATAAGATGGGAATCAAAAAGTATTGCCAGTTGCATTTGCAATTGTTGAAGCTGAAAATAGATCTAGTTGGTCATGGTTCTTAGCTATGATTTGAATGAATGTCACCGATGCTGACGGACTATGCCTTATATCTGATCACCATGACAGGATTATTGTAGCAGTTGAGGATGAGTCCCTTGGATGGCAACTGCCTTATGGTCACCATCCATTTTGTATCTGCCATGTGGCCAACACATAGACACTTTAGGAATGTAGCCCTTAAGAGGCATGTTACAAACATGGGTAACAATTCTCTACCACTATATATGCTTATGTTAAGTTCACATCCATTGTTTTAATTGTTATAATCATTATTGCAAGGCATGATAAGCAGCCAAGGAAGTATGATCTTAGACTCACCAAGTTGTAATCCCTGAACATTAATGCAGGTCGATAGAAAGAGGCATTTCCAAAAGAAAAATTGATCCAAGTATTTGATGACGGGCAATGCTTTGAGCACATGATAGCTTACTTTGTGTTACAAGGTCAAGAAGCCGATGACAAAATTTCGGCCAAGCATATAAATACAAATGACCTTACAGTTGCTCTGTAGAAAAATATCGAAAAGGCTAGTGCTTTCTCAGTGCATACTTATGACAAGCTTAATGGAATTTTCCAAGTGAAGACAAAATTTAATGCTTACACCAACAAAGGAGTTGACACATAGATTGCTAACCTCACCCAAAGGACATACACTTGCAAAAAATTGCAACACCTACACTTTCCATGCTCACATGCTATTACAGCTTGTCACATTATTAGCATGGACTTCAACTAGTACATACACCTAGTTTATCATATGGACTCTTTTGTCTGTGTATATCATGCTGCGTGGCAATTAGTACCACACCATGATTACTAGCCATAGGTTGATGGGCCCACATTGTTGCCAAATTATTCTAGACTAAGAGACAAGGGCCAACCAAGGTCTACCCATATTCAAAATGGATAAACTTAGGAAAATAATGTGACAAAGAAAGGGAAGAAAGACAAAGGTGTAGTTTATGTCATTCTACTAACCACAACCAAAAGTGTCGTCCCAATCATGTTGCCATAGCTAGAAAGAGCTCTAGACATCAGACATGAAATGTAGCAATTCCTTACTTAAGGAGTGGTTGCCATGTATTTCCTTCCATTGTAATTATTTTCATATCTAATTTCATTAGGTAGTTATAGTCATTATAAATTCATTGTAACAACTATTGTTATTATTTTCATGAAATGTAACAATTCCTTATTTAAACAATGGTTGGTTGCAATGTAATTTCATGGTTTGTAAGTATTTTAATGTCTAATGTTAGCCTTAGAGAGATTGTTACCCTTAGAAAGATTATTAGCCTTAAAATGGATATCTCTAAGCTATATGTTTATTTTAATGTTGAAAAACAAATTTGATATTGAAAAACAAATTTTAGAAAATGAATTTTAAAACTCTTATCATTTGCAACTAACTTTGTTTT